>JANUFV010000004.1:20679-28179 GCA_024757865.1 Epizoanthus scotinus
TTCGTCCAACAAAGTTCCCGGATGACAGTGCGAATTAGTGTTTTAATAGCACATGTGCAATTAAAATTTAATTACACAGTATTAAGGATAAATTTACAGCAAAACAACCAATCACAATCCAGTATTTTTGTAGATGTGGTATTAGAAGATAAATTGGATTGGACAACTTCTCGGTGACCTCAAGAGTGCTTGCTAATCGGGGATGCTTGTTCTTCCACTCCTAGACCTACCTGACTATTTTATTCAAAATATAAGAGTCTGTACCTTTAACGGGGCAGGTCTTCAGGTTACCAATCTGAGATTCGTCGAGCGCCTTATCGTAAATCTGCAAGCACGTGATTTTGCCTGCAAAGCGCCTCTCGTCGCCGTCTCGGGCACCGACCCTCAGAGAGTATTGAGTAGCTAACTCGATGTTTCCAATGTTTCTGCTCTTGACCATTTTCCCGTTATGCCACAACTGAGCTACACCCGTGTTGTTATCGTACGTAGCACCCACCTGGTTCCACTTTCCAAGCTGTGGAACAAAGTACAATACATGACGATTTCAGATGACGTCATTGTTTACATTTAGTCTCATTTGCATAATTTCAACTGCAGCTTCAAAAAAACAGAGCACATAACTCTAAACAAAATCCAGCCTTCTTTCCCTAGACCGCAGTGCTAAGTGAAAAGATTATCAAAAACAGCCAATCAGAGAGGTTCTTAAAACAATAAAAATAATGCGTCTGCAGTTAAATGACCAGCGAATTGTACCATTAAAGAAAAAACAATTTAATCCGCGACAAAGTTGTAAAATCACAGCACAGTTAGTAGTTATCAAGTATATCAGCACTGAATACCTTATTAGGAATGGGGTTTTAGAATTTACAAATGGGAAGATATGTCATACATTGCTTTGTAAATTTCGTTTTTTTATTCGATCATTCGAGCTTGGAATTTCCCCCCAAAATACAAACAAACTTGAAAGACAATGGCATAGGTAGTAGTGTAAACTGAACTTGTTTTTAAACCTGAAATCTGGTTTAGACGAATGAGGTAAAATATAAACTATAACGTCATATAAAATCCTTCCATATATAATCTTAAAATGTGATGACATGCTCTGGGGAATACGACCAGTTGTTTGAGAACTGTGTTTAATTAAGGATTCCAAACTGTAACGGGTTGTAACATGTTGCAATGGGTTGTTCCGCGAGTTTCTTATCAGATGCGGACAAGTATTAACAAGTTAATGGTTTCAGAAGGCATTTTACCCATACATCCAATCAGTGTGTTTTCCCTTTAGTACCAACAGAAGCATCATTTGGTTGAAATAATGTTAAGGATATTTATACTCCAATAATCAGCTTGCTATATTCTTTTTGATTTATTTTCATCACTATATTTGGTTGCCCTCTAACATAAGCCTATCCGATGATAATCACGACTTTATAATGTATTCTAAAACTGAAATGAAAAATTTGCGACATTTATATGAGACAAACTAAATTGACCATGTTCTTTCCATGGCTCTCGCCCTCACCTGATAATCAACCCGTATATCGCACGTACCTGCAGCACACGTGAACCAATGGGCTTGTGGAAGACTCCATTACGGTGAACAAACCTGACGAAGAGCTCAGTGGATTCAAACTGCCACAGATGTACTCCCCATCCGTCTGTCATGTAGTTGACAATTGGCCCACCGCTTCCGGTTGGGTTGATATTGGCGAGTATGGTCATTGCATAGCGGGTGTCTAGCTTACCGCTATTGGGGATCTCGAC
The DNA here is from genome assembly GCA_024757865.1 of Epizoanthus scotinus. Taxonomy (NCBI): domain Eukaryota; kingdom Metazoa; phylum Cnidaria; class Anthozoa; order Zoantharia; family Epizoanthidae; genus Epizoanthus; species Epizoanthus scotinus. Next base: position 22,444 of record JANUFV010000004.1, read on the forward strand.
AAAGGAGTTGGCGGCACCCTTCAGTTCATATGCTCCACCATCTCTGTCTGTTATGGCCAACATTAACAATAATTAATAATAATAATTAAATAATTATAGCTAATCCTGCACTCAAAGAAACTTATAGAAACATGGAATCCCTTATTGACAACGTGGGTCTTGGGGTGGGTCCGAATAACCCCCTTATCCATTAAGGTTTATTGCTTTGTTTGGAGTGTGTGCTCAAGCAATGCATAGATAAGTAACTATCAGGTGGGAACTACGCATAAAGAGCATAGGGAATTATGACGCCTTACAAAGGCCTCAAGTCCTTACCGTCTGGTCCGGTGGCGAGAGCGACATTGCTCATAACACCGTTATCTGCATTGCCACTGACGTCATCTGCTTTGAAGAACTTTGTGAACGGGAAGAGACCAACAGGCTTTGGAATGGCTGCAATTAAAAAGATATGAACTGATTACTATGGCTTCGTGTAGCTGTTGAGCCTAGTTACTATTTTGTCGTAGTTCGCAAATTACCGATGATTCCCGACGAATCTCATTAGTGACGAGGATAACTGGATAAAATTACAGCAGATGTGATTCTAGCACGTTAACAAGAAATTGGTCTCATCGACTAGACCATATTTGGACATCTAACGTGATATTTAATAATAATAACTTTATTCATATGTCATTGCATAAACGTGAATTTCGATATCTGTTACATTACATAAAAAACCCTCTGAAAAGTAGAAACATTTCCTGCACAATTAACAACCTAAAAAGCGCCATATCATGTTTCTCTGCCTTCGTCCTATCATTTCTTACTCGAATGTCTCCGTCACACTAAAAGAACCAGCCTTGCATAACAATATCGTAAAAAACATCTTATAATACGCTAAAAACACTTAACTCAGAACGTTAACTTTTGCCCCTGTCCCCACCAGAACTAATTCAAAATCTTGTAATTTGGAGAAATTGACAAAACATATGTAACTCTAGCTCTGTAATGGTGCAAATATTGAGCCAGTATTCACCGGTCTATGAACGTTTTTCAACCTGAAGTGCAGTGCATGTTACTGCTTGACTCCTTTCATGCAAACTCGCTACATTTGCATATAGAGCTACCCGTGTGGGGAACATTTTATAAACAGCGGTTCCGCACTCATTATTGCAATCATTAGGGAGCTTCAGCAACCAGGACGGCAACGGCGACGACGACGGCAGAGAACAAAGGGCTTAACTACAGAATACAATAAACTGCACGTGGGAATGCACCGAGTTCACCAGCTGTTCACCGTCGTCCTAAGAATTAGAACGTGAAAAACACAAATCTTTCGTCTTGTAGACAACGTGAACTAGGGTTTCTACTTCTTACAATTCCTCCTTCTTTACACAAAGAACAAAAACCCCAAATGGATGATACACACAAAGGAAAAGAGAAAACGAGAAAGTAGAATTTCAGCAGCAGCCGTCGTAGCCGTTGTCCTAATTGCTTAACTGAGCTCCCTATTGGTGATGATCGACGACTATCGAGAATGACCAGAATTATCACCCATGAAATTCGTCGCCGGGCTTTAGCATTAACATCAAGATACAGTCTAATTCCTTTGACCTTAGCCAGAATCCAGCCAATTTTGGATTTTGGAATCCGGAATCAAGTGGAAGGGAATCGACAATGCGGAGGATTGCATTGGAATCCGGATTAAAATAATTTTCAAACTCGGAATCCAGAATCCATTTGTCATTTGTGGATTCTGTTACACGGGACGAAATGTGTGTCACTGAAGTAATGAAGATCTGAAACTTGTATTACCGGGCACTCGAGTCTAGTCTCCATTGTTCAATTGTTATTATAGGAAGAAGCGAACACTAGGTGACAAAATGGAGGCCAAAGTCTATAAGATAACTACATTATCTTCGTTATTTAATTTCTCCATTAAAATAAAAATTTAAAAATAAATGTCGGTGCTTATATAGCGCATCCTACGTAACGTCTCGATGCGCTTTACATATACTGCGCTAATGGCTGCCAGTATCAATGTAGATACAGGCCGCAACAACTGGATCACTAGTCTACACCTACTCTTATCAACAAGTGCGTGGGTTCTATAGAATGTCGCGAGACTAGATTAAAAGTTTAATGTCCCTGTCCACGGACGGTGTGGCGAAAGAAGGCCAAGGATTGAACCTGGGACCTTCTCAATGGTCCTACCGAGTGGCGCCAACCACGCTGACACTAAATACAAGAGAACTTCCACTTACCCTCTTGTTCAAACGATGGCCCTGGTCCAGTCTTACCATCTGCAAAATATTTAAAGCATTGAAGTTTAAATAACTTGGTCCTGCTAACTCCAGACTGTTTCAATAATATGATAATCTTGTCAACGTATATGCAGTTACCAGTGTAAAGTAGAAAAGGGGAACAATGTGAGAGTGTGCGCATGCGCGGATGTATTAAAATAGTTACCTCCAATTTAAATAGGCACCTTTTAAAAGTTTGTTTTAAATAGTAAATTTTGCTTTAAATAGTCAACTTTGTTTTAATCTAGTTTGTTAAATAATTATTTTATTTTCAAAATTGGCAAAATTATAATATTTATCCATATAATGTTAACGTAGTGTGTAGAGCGCTTATAAAAATATCCATATTGAATATGCGCTATATAATTTTATAATAATAATGATAACAATAATAATAATAATAATAATAATAATAATGATAATAATAGCAATTGGTATATAGCAACTCGGTGACCTTAGCATTTCAAGCAATTTGATTGGTTCGCTATCTCATGATATTGAGCAATATCCACCTGATAGTAATCGTACCAGCCTACCTGGTAATCTCCAGCTTAGATGTGTCTTCTTTATTGGTCCTTCAAAATGTCCACTCGGGAACTCCACAGCTACGGAAACACAATCTGCGAGTTTGTCCGCTTTGTGGTAGGCCGACAGGAAATAGAACTTGCCCTTCTTCAAATGAATCTTCTCTGATTTCTGTTCTCTCGACCTGTCAAAGTAATTTAAAAAATGTTTTTACGTTTTACAGTGCCAAAATATGATAATTTATAGATCTTGTCCATTGCATAACATGAATAACATGAATGATAATGAGCAATAACTGAAAAACGTTTAAATATATATCGGCCGTGCTTCTCTATTTCAATTACTCTAGTCTCGCCTGGCCATTTTGTAAAGCTGCAGACGAAGACAAGCGCAGGAGTCCCGTAACTTATGACGTCATCACCCCACACTGTTATGACCCATAATTGCATGTAGACACAGTAAGATGCATCAACCAAATTTCAAGCACACGCACGTATAAAATAATGAAAAAGTTTATTACAAATTGAGACAGTGTGTTATTACAAATTGCGACAGCTCAATTTATTACAAATTGCGACAGCTCAATTTATTACAAATTATGACAGGTGCGTTATTACAAACTGCAACAAGTTTTATTACAACTTGCGACAGGTATTAGAAATTGCGAGAACCGTTATTAGAAATTACGACAGGTATTACGAATTGTGACAACCGTTATTATACATTGCGACAGCTCAATTTATGACGTATTGCATCAGGGTTTATTACAAATTGCGACAAGTATTACAAGTTGCGACAACCGTTATTAGAAATTGCGACAACCGTTATTAGAAATTGCGGCAGGTCTATTTATTACATATTGCATCAAGGATTATTACCAAATTGCGACAGGTATTACAAATTGCGAGAACCGTTATTAGAAATTGCGGCAGGTCAATTTATTACATATTGCATCAAGGTTTATTACCAAATTGCGGCAGGTATTACAAATTGCGAGAACCGTTATTAGAAATTGCGGCAGGTCAATTTATTACATATTGTATCAAGGTTTATTACCAAATTGTGACAGTTACAAATTGCGACAACCGATATTAGAAATTGCGACAGGTTAATTTATTACATATTGCATCAAGGTTTATTACCAAATTTCGGCAGGAATTACAAATTGCGACAGTGTGTTATTACAAATTGCGACAGGTCAATTTATTACATATTGCATCAAGGTTTATTACCAAATTGCGACAACCGTTATTACAAATTGCGACAACCGTTATTACAAATTGCGACAACCGTTATTACAAATTGCGACAACCGTTATTACAAATTGCAACAGTGCAGAGTGAAAAGCGCGACAAGCAAATGTGAATATCTTGTCCTCTGCAGCTCACTTCGCTCTCACAGCGAGCTGAACCTCTGGTATCAAATAAGATGAGACGCGAGTGTACGGCTGACACTTCTGTGTAATGACAAATCAATCGTGCAATGCTAGCAAAAGTAATGTCTTCCTAGTGATTCGACACTAAAACGCTTGTTAAACCCTTGGACCACAAGCCTTTTAGCCTTTTCTGAAAGAATCAAACATATAACAGTGACCCACTGCGTGCCCTGAACGAGCAGATCGTGATAAATATTACCCCAGTTCCTTCGCAGACGAGTGGACCACGACAAATAGATAGACCGACAGAAACAGACGCTTAACGACGACTGGAATATGAAGCCATCGAGTTTTCGATCGGCAGCAGATTTCTGATCTTAAGTGTTCTAAAGTATATCTTGTGAATAGTGGCCAAAAAGCAGCTGAAAAGTATGTTTTCAATCATTAATAAACATCCCAATCAAATCAACTTGCAAGAAAGTATATCATTAAGATACTTTAAAATTATTTTTAATGTTAAATGTTTGAAGCACATTGTATTGTAGCAGGCAAGGGGTCAGTAGTATAGTAGAGTCTAACTGTCAACCATTTTTAACATTCGTTGTGTCATTTACGGTTCCTTTACGTAGATTGTACCATTTTACTGTGTCATTTACAGCTCGAAAACCTTATTAATCAAGTCAATCGAACAAGATTAGCAAGATATAGGGTAGAAAATCTATATCAGTTTTCTTAAATATACGCTGAAAATGATATTAACTACATTCGGGGGCCTGTGAAGGCCCCTTACCGCAAAAAAACAACGAATAGTTTTGAGATACCGATATGCAAGGCGTTAATAGGCCTTATTCATCTTTACATCAGTCTAGCTAATTTCACCCCAAGCCTCGCATTCACACTTTAAACCTGTGAGTTTTCTTATCCATGAATTCCCAAGGCAGTGAAACTGAAAACAATACCAACATGAGGTGGTGTGAAACTGCACAAGGCACTGTGAGGAATTGCACGGGAACGCCAGTCTTAGGGGTGAAACTTCATCTGTTGACATAACATGCATATGGTCTATTGTATCATATCGTTTTGTTACAAGCTGAACCTAGTTTCACAGCAGATTAATTCCTGTAAATAGACTAGACTAGACTTAATTTATGTTAATGAGCAAGATTTTTTAACAGCATGACTGATACATTGTGGCTTTCGCTGAAGTTGATAACATGAAAATATCATCTCATGTAGGGCGCTGAGCAAAGTTTGAAGCATTGTATTCCAAGACTATTTCTGTTTTTTCTCTATTTCAACAGTATCTCCACCAATGAATACAATCTGATGAAACATTTTTTTGTTTTAACACTTCCTACAAAGTAATTTCCAATTGAAACAAAAGCTTAAAAGCTTTTGTGTTGATTTGAAATTAATTTGTAGAAAGCGCATATGAATTGCATTTTATAAGAATATGAAAACAGTAAAAAAATGATGAAGTTGGAGCTCTTTATATCTGAATCTAGAAGGCAATTAATAATTCTCTCAGCCATTCTATTGCAAAGAAATAAA
>JANUFV010000007.1:5774-13274 GCA_024757865.1 Epizoanthus scotinus
GGGGCTGAATTTTATTTTTATTTTTATTCTCTCCTCCTCTCCTAACTTGTTGTCAAAAAAATCTGTAAACCTAAAAAGTAAAAAGCTGTGGCCTTACTGACAGTTACTTGGTTTTTACTCTGCAGGTTATATTAATGTGTTGCCCTCAGTTGAAACACATTAACCTCTCATGTTGTAAGAACATCACAGACAGAGTGTTTGCTATCAACAAGGGTCGACTTTGTGACACTGGGCGAGACTTGGATGGGATTCACTGCCCATCGGGAATATCTCAGCCAGCATTCCTAGCAGGGAATAACCTCACAAGTGTCGATATTTCCGGCTGCCAATCACTGACGAGTCATGCAATCCGCCATCTTACTATCCTGTGTGGTCCAAGTCTTGTATCAGTGGATATAGCTTGGACTGGCATGGGATGTGTTGCCCTATTGTACCTGGCTGGACTCGATGTTGGGGCTGTCAGCAGGTACGATACATGTACTAGGTAGTTTAGTCTAGATACAATGTCATATGTACTATAATTATAGCTAAACAAGTCTGACCGGTGTAAAGAGATATATTTACCCTCGGCTGGCTGCTATACATGTATGCATTTTTATTATTATTTAGCATTGAAACTATGTACCGGTAGCCTTAACTTTCAAACTAACGTTTTTGTAAGGGATACATTTTCATGTTATATCATATGTGGTTTCAATTCTGATATTTTAATATTTAATTCTAGTATTTCTAGGAGACTGAAACAGGGAGAGTTTAATTTTTCTCAATTTAGATTTCTAGAAAAGATTGATCCTGTGACATGTGCAGACGTCCTATGTAGAATAAAAATATTGCTTCAAGATCAGGAACTAGAAGAGCGACACAAGGAAATTGCTGATGATCAGGTAAAACAGACTTTTATTATTTGTAATTAAAGTATAGAAGTTATAATCATTTTTAAATAATAATTCAAACAATTCAAACTTGTATCTACAAAATCAAAGGGACAACATTTACAGTAAATCAAATTGGTAATATAATCTCTTGCTCTGACGAAGGGTTAATGCTCGAAACGTCAGCTCAAACCTATCACCCTCATGGCGAACAGCATAACATCAACTGCTACAGTTGATTAAATCAATCTTAATTTGACCTACTCGCCGACGTAGAATCCCTATTTTTTTTCAAAACTAGTCCACCAGAATATAATCACAAGTTTGGCTTCTATTTTAGAATGTTGTACCCTACTTTAATTGGGAGAACTCAACAATAAAAGATGATGCATTTAAATCTCTCTTTCTTTTTTGTATTCATTTTTTAAACAACCATACTGATTGTCAGATACCATCACATTTTGTGAGAAATACAATGTCACAAGGTAATGCATTTTCCAATTCCTTGTGCTGTAGACAGGGAATTTAGATTAATGTCTATCTCTGGGTACAATACTTGGCATGTTTCCCTTAGATTTGTAAATTTAACAAAATATCTTGCTCCACCCCAGCTCGACCTTAGGCATTTGAGAGCATCAAAAATAGTGTTAGTAACAGAGTTAGAATAGGCTTTAAAATGGAGTTGCTGAAAGTATAGTACATACATGTATGTGCTGTCAATTTTAAACTAGTCATTTAATACCGTAGTTTTGGTCCAAGATTTGACAGTTTTTCACACATTATGGCAACAATATAGCTAATATATTGTTATTATATTTATTGACATTATTTAAACTTGCTCAATTTATCATCATCAGAACTCCAGCAACAAGGGACAAAGAGAAGAAGACTGTGTTGACCCCCCTGAGTTCTGTGTTGACCCCCCTGAGTTCTGTGTTGACCCCCCTGAGTTCTGTGTTGACCATAGGCAAGACTTTGTTGGAGGTACAGAGCAGCAAGCATGCGAGGCTTCAACAGGTACACTGCCGGCTCTTATTGAAAACCCTGCATGTGGGGTAGGGAGGGGTGTGTGAGTGTGGTGGGGTATGTGAGGTTAGGTGAGAATGATTATGTGACGTGAGGCATGGTGTTTCAGTTGAGGTGTGCAGGGTGGGGCTTGGTTGTGTGAGGTGGGGTGGGGTATGTGAGGTGAGACCTGAGGTATGTGAGGTGAGACCTGAGGTGTGTGAGTGTGGTGGGGTATGTGAGCTGAGGTGGGGTTGAATATGTGATGCGAGGCATGGTGTTTCAGTTGAGGTGTGCAGGGCGGGGTTTGGTTGTGTGAGGTGGGATGGGGTATGTGACGTGAGACCTGAGGTGTGTGAGGTGAGGTATGTAACGTGAGGTGGGTCTGAATATGTGAGGTGGGACAGGGTGTTTCAGTTGAGGTGTGCAGAGTGGAGTTTGGTTGTGTGAGGTGGGGTGTGGTATGTGGGTGTGAGACCTGAGGTGTGTGAGACCTGAGGTGTGTGAGGTGAGGTGAAGTGAAGTGAGGTGTGTAAGGGATCCTATTGTATTGGTGTGTATGCTAAAAAACAATTTTAATGTGAGAATGAATAAACACATTTGTTGTTTGTAAATTTATTATTTCAGCCATCTAGTGATTCTATTTTCAGGTGTAACTTCCAAAGAAGCCTTAGGTGGACGAGTTCCCAGCTTGGTTGAGCTCATCACCAGCCAGTATTCAGCAGATCGTTGTCATAGTAACATTGTTATCAACGTCAATAATGAACCTGCAGAATCTGTCAGTGTGCATCAAAGCACTACATACGCCACAGGCCCTGATGTCGTTAGTCCCGACTTAGGAGCAGTCACAAGTTTAGAGGCCAATAAAACCTCATCAGAGGACGCCATATGGCCACGTGGAGGGTTGGAAGAAGATCTAAAAGATGCTTGTTCTGCTCTGTTACACAGGATTAACACTGATGATCATTATGACAACACTGGTTGTGTTTTTGATAGTGCCGTGAAAGACTTGACAACTGCATTGAGTGAGCTGTGTTCCGCAAGTGATGACACTTACACATGCAAGGAGGCCTCTGTTCAGACATTGGATAACGTCATAGACGATGGAGAATTGCATGGAACAGGTACTCGGTTGTTGTCAAATCTTGAAGCACATGGTGCAAGACAGGTTCACACTCTAGACACAATCCCTCCGTGTACAGTTGAAGTAGTAAGTAAATCATATGAACAAACAAATGTTACAACCACTGTGACAAGAAAGGAATCTCAAGCTGGCCATGAATGCCACATTCTTGATGATATTAAACTGTACGTCCCTGTTGAAAGCAGTATTGACTTTCCGTTGCCAGAGAGTGCAAGTCTAATTAATACCCAACTTTCAAGGGATTGGTGTGAGCTTGTTGATTCATCCCTCAATGCAAGCAAGGTTCAACCAGTATTGGAACAACACGTGGCTCCTGCTACACCCTCTTTCCCGACTGGCCTCTCTACGAGGGTGTTTAGACATGAGGAGGTACTCCAAGGAGATCAGATGTCTTGTGACAAAGGAGAAACTAAACACGTGTATTTATGTTCATGTCGAGCATGCACAGATGGTGTATCAGCAAATGTTCAACATTGTTCACACCAAGATACACGTAATACCTCTACCTTGAATACAGATGGTGTACCAGCAAATGTTCAACATTGTTCACACCAAGATATACATAATACCTCTACCTTGAATACAGATGGTGTACCAGCAAATGTTCAACATTGTTCACACCAAGATATACATAATACCTCTACCTTGAATACAGATGGTGTACCAGCAAATGTTCAACATTGTTCACACCAAGATATACATGATACCCTTACCTTGAATACAAATGATGTACCAGTGAATGTTCCATGTTGTTCATATCAAGATACACATGCCACCCCTACTTTGAATACAGATGACCCAAAACCACCGCATGTTGAAAATACTGCAGGTTTAGCTTTCAGAGTAGTTTCTGAGGAGAGTGATGCGATCAAACCTAACGTACCCACCCAAGATGATACACAGTCACTAGATTTACAAACGAATATCACTGATAACATACTTCATTCTTCAGCTCACCTGCAATCTAACCCAGTAGACATGATAGCGGAGAAATGTTTTATGGACTGGAAATCCTGTACAGCGAATGACGAGCAGGACATTCCCTGTGGACGACCTGTGGAAGACTTGAATAGTATACAGCCTCTAGAACAAACTGTGGATCAGTGCACGCACAGTGAAGGAAGTGATAGACTCTGTGATGTATCTGTTGGTTATAGTCTAGAGCAAGGACGTGACCTTACATTACGATCAGAGATTGACCCAGTGTTCAACTCTTCAGCTTGTGAAAACAGCGCAATCCAGATTATACCACATGAGGAAACTTTGGACGGAAGGACTTATAGCACTGTAGATGCTCAACTTGAGAGTGAATCAGTACAAAGAAGGGGAACCTCTGTGTGTCTAGAGTTGCCACAAACATATATGACTGAGGAGTCTACGTCTCTTTCAACATTCGATTTGTTTGACACAGAGCATAAGGCTGCAATGTTGCAAAGTAATTCGTTACCAACAACTGAACTTAGTGATACCGTGTTGCAGTCTTTAAACAGTGAACTTAACTCAGGCAAGGAAACCCAAGAAAGTTCTTGTAACACATCTACCAATCTTGTAGATGCTGGTTCTGCTTTTTCAAATCACGACAGATCACATACTACAGATAAACCAGAAGAAAGAGAAAAGACTGTGGAATCGATTGAAGAGGAAACTCTATCATTCCAGGTCTACAAACCCAGAATAACGTGCCTGGATGTTAGCAGTATCTATTTCCATAACAAAGTTTTGGGTGCCTCATGTTTGAAGCTTTTCTCCAAGGCCAATCAAAGTCTGAGGGAATTATCAATTACGTGGTCTGAACTGGATGATGACACTCTTATACACGTGTTAAAACACGAACCTGACATGCGACAGCTATGTTTGGTAGGTATGCCACACACATTATCACACGTCAACCCTGTGCCCTAACACTCTCTAATGCATCTATATACTCTTGAAGTTTGTCCCTGACATGTTGGTGACACTGAACTATCCAAGGCAGGCAATTCTTTGAAACAGACAAACTACTTACACTTAGTTCAGAATTAATCGTTATAAATGTGCGAAGCGTGTGTCATAGGATCTACCAGATGTCTGTATAGTTGTTTTAGTATATACCAAACCAGTGAATAGCCATAGACATGTTTTAATTCTCATATACTGATACAGAACTGAGAAAATATATCCGTCACGGCAGCGAAATGCGACGCCATTTCGTTTCGTTCATGCATGAATGGCCGGAAGTGAATATCACTGGATATGTGTATCCTGATTAACCAATCAAAGCGCGCGAAAAGCACTATTCACTGGTTTGGTATATACTAATCACTAATATTTACAGCTCTGTCTCTATTAATTCCATGCTAGTTCATTCATTACAGTTTTGAATATAAAAATAACTTTTATTAATACCTCCGTGATTCTCAAATCATGTTAAAAATTTTATAAACTCGGTGATTTGTGATTGGTATAGGTGCAAGCAACAGAATACAATAACAGCCACGTTCCCATCTAACACATTTGAAATGCCAATGATTATCGAAGTGGTTATCATTGGAAGGTACTTGCTGCACTTTCGTTGATGAGGCAATTACAATATTGTTGAACTTCCTAAGTTTATTATACAACGCGTTCTTTAACCTCGTTTCCACGTTCTTCCATACATCGATGCATTTGATATGGTCGTCTGCAAAGAGAGGACTCTGGCAAACAACAGATAAGGTGATCCCAAAGCCTTCCCTAATATCTCCAAATATCCAATAATGCTGGCGATTTTTTATTTATTATATATGTCAATCTTAGTATCAGGCCTCAATATTGCGTATTATGTAAGCCGCTGTATGCCAGGGATCAGGGACCTCTCTTCGCAGATGGCCATATATTGAATGTTATGAAAACTCTGGAAACGAGGTTGCGTGTTGTGCTTACAATGCGTAAAGTTGCTTCCCGTGTGTACTTGTAGACTGACTGTGACAGCCTTAGTAACCTGTCTCTAATCTCGATGCCGAGCCTGTGTCCGAAACTCTCAACACTAGACCTCAAGGGCGTGTGCTTCCTCACGGATCATGGTGTCAAACCACTTGGTAATCTCTCTCAGCTGGGTCACCTGTGCCTAGCAGAAACCTCAGTGACTGACTCCACGCTTGATTCCTTGGCACAGCTCTGCGGAAGTCAGGTATGTGACCGATCGATTTAGAAAGCTAATAAGAATATAGTACAGTATAGTGGACTGCAATGCAAGGCAGTGCAATGCAATACATCACAATGCAATACAATACGATATGATAGACAATATAGGTGACTGACTCCACTCTTCATTCCTTGGCACAGCTCTGTTAAAATCAGGTATGTGACCGATCGACTTAGAGAGCTTGTAATAAGAATATAGTACAGTATAGTAGACTACAATGCAATGCAATGAAGTGCAATGCAATGCAATGAAGTGCAATGCAATGCAGCACAATTCAATGCAGCGATATGCAACAAAATGCAACGCATTGCAATGCAATACGATACGATACGATATGATATGATATGATATGATATGATATACAATACAATACAATACAATACAATACAATACAATACAATTACAAATCAATGCAATGTAATGCAATATAATACAATAGCATAGAGTACATTACAATACAATGCAATGCAATTTAAGACAAGACAGAATAATATAATGCAACTCGTACCACCTACGTGTTCAGTAAATCGTTGACTTTGTTCAAATGTATTTGTTTAAGTATTCTGATGATTTCGATGCTGCTGCTGCTGATGTTTATGCTACTTACAGTCTTACACTGTTGGTGATTACGGTGATGTTGAATTGATGTTGATGCTGATATAAATGATGCTAATAATGATTATAATGTTGAGAATGACGATGTTGATTATAATGTTCAATGTGACATTGATGTTAATGATGATGATGATTATTATAATGTTGAATATATATATATATATAAATACCTGATTTGGTCATCCAGCTTGTACATCTGGACATGTGCTGGTGTGAGGATGTGACGGATGTTGGCATCTCTGTTATCACTAAATCATGTGCAAACCTGAGTCACCTGGGCTTGCGTCAGTGTTCAGCGTCACAGAGCACCCTCACCAACCTGACTAACAACTGTCACCACCTTCAGTCCTTGAACATGGCTGGTATTGAACGACTTTCTGATGTCATGGTAACCACATTGGCAAGAAATCTGCCCTTACTGAGGGAGGTAGACTTGAGTTGGAACTCCAGCTTATCAGATGATAGGTAACTGGATGTGTTTCCCTTCCCTCTTGTGGTGTATCGGGTACTGTGTTTGTGTTGTACCGATACAGGCATTGTGTTAACAAGTGCTGTACATTCGCTTGTGCAGTGAGCGAGTTTCTTGTCTGAGGATATTATACGAATGCCAGCAGCTAGGATCAGAACCTCAATATTTTAGTTATAAGCGCGACATACTATTACACCACGTTTCACACTGTTTGACGTTGTTCTTCTGTTTA
>JANUFV010000009.1:4592-12092 GCA_024757865.1 Epizoanthus scotinus
ATCTGTGAAATAGTGTCCAGACACCTTGACATTTAGCGTTGTTATGAAGCGAAATCGTTTTTGCTATACAGTAAATTTATAACCATTAAATACTCGAATTGCCAAGTTTGAAGATTGTACGATGAATACTTCTGATTTTAAAGCGATTTTTAATAGTCAAATATTACCGCCAAAAGTGGCTACTAGCTATAGGAGACTCGGGACGAGTTAACGTCCTTTGCTGTGACGTAATTTTGTTTGCCAACTTAGTTGCGCTCTACGTATCATTTGGAGCACCAGCAACGCAATATCGGACTCCACGTTACCACTGTCCACCATTTTGTTAGTCGCGAATCACAATTAGAATGACGTCACAATTGGTGTTCTACGATAACGCTCGCTAATAATAATCGCAAACCTGACGACAAATGCTCTGTCTGATATCACGCCTTACCGCATTGCCAATGTTTGTTGAAATAATTGTAAATATGTTCAAACTATGTTTACTGTCGTCCTCTGTCACTATGCGTAAGTAAGTAAGAGTAGAAATCCTATGCTATTTAAAAGTAGATTGAATTGCTGATAATTTAGTAGTAATTTAGTGCGTGTTCTCTGCAGTGTGATGCCAGAAAGAAGGTCATTCAGGGCGTATACAGCAATACTGTACCTAGATCCGAGAATGAAGATTTATATCAAGGTGAGCTGTAACTTATCGCTTCGTCATGGTGTTACTGCAAATGGAGAGTTTTCGTTTCTAAAGAAAAGATGAGGGCCTAAGACAAGAAGATAAACGTTTTTCGTTCTATTTTCGCAGGAACGCAAGGTGCACACAAAACGACTAATTGGAAGTCTTTACAAACCAAGGTTAGACTTTTTACGTTGTTGCTTTCATGCAGAATGAAATGAAATTGTAGATTTACTGATTCAAGTGATCTTTCTTATAACAATAGGTGTTACAATTACGTATCGAAGCGATTCAAAACGAGATCAGAAAAAGAAGCCGAAAAAGCTGTACTGGAGGCCAAAATAGGTTGGTTTCGTGTTGAGTCAAGTGAAACATCCAGGTTTTGTTTTCGGTTTATTGTCATAACTTTTGTTAATATTTTATTTTTCAGCCAATGAGACTGCGTACGAACTGGAAACCCAGGCAAGGTACATGAAACTGAAAATTCAAATACTATATTGTCTGACAACTGTAGTGCGTGCCTTTATGTTCATCAATCCCAACCCCGAGAAGTTTGGAAATAATAACAACAACAGAATCGTCGTCATCGTCGTCGTCGTCGCCGTCATCAGCATCATCATCATTGTCATCATCATTGTCATCATCATTGTCGTCAATAACAACAAATAATTTAATATAAATATTAAATAAATATTAAATATTAAAACAACAACGACAATATAACACTTAAGAATTTAGAGTTCAGAGATTCAAAAACGCGCATGCACAAATAGAAAATATTGTTGACCTCGAGTATATCAAGTTATCGTTCGTTCTTCTCCTGACGTCCTTGTTTCTCGATATTGTACACAAATGTTATTGAACATAGGCTATAATAAATATAGATATATAAGCAATACCATTAGTCATACCAACGAAAGTAATGTACAACCGATTTTCTTCTTTTGGAAGCAAGCCGTCTTTTAATTGGAAGGCGGTATGGCCTGTTAGAAAAAAAAACTCGGGATGTAGTCAGCAGGATGTTTTGAAATACAGATTGACGGAAATAGCATACTTGGATGTTGTCATAACATAATTTATTCTCGCTTAGGCCCAAGTGAATATGGTTTTATTGTACACTTCTAATATCAAGGCCCCTCCCCCTCCCCTGATAACAAGGCCATGGATTTATAGTACGATTTAGCTTAAAGAGAGAAAGAACCATTACTATTGTTGATGGTGGATAGCTTATCATTTTATAGCATACTGCAAAACATTTGTATTGGTATAACGAAAATATTAGTGCAAAATTTGATCTAACTACAACCTAGAATTCTCGATGTCTGATATAAGCCTCCCCAAACTGTTTAAATACGAATATCCCCTTTGCCTTCATATCGAAAGTTTACGGTATGTCTAGTTCTGAATACAACAATCAAAGGTCACTGTTTTGTAGTGAACGAAATTCTGTGCATTGAAATCAAAGGAAATATAAAAAACCCAGGTTATTATTAAGAGATAATGACCAGGCATAAGGGAACTGGGATGGTTAAAATTGGAGACGATTACAACAGATTACAAACAACCTAATTTCGGTCTGGGCAAGACATTATTTAACTTCAACTCATTCATGTAAAAATCGTATTTCTTATATATTATGTGTTTTACATAATTTGTTGTTGTCCTGTTGAGTTTTTTTGTTGCAAATCAGTAGCCTTGAAATAACAATTAAAAATGTTTCAATTTATTGGCAGGGAATTGCAATCTCGGTCGGATCAGACATCTAAAGACATAAGGGTAAGTGACATTATTGTGTCTAATTGGCGCTTTGTTATTTATCTCTGCTTTTCATTGTTTACCATTGTCCTGTCGATTCTGGTCTTAGGCAGCGTTGAGAAAGGCCCAAGATACGGCTGCAGAATCCAGAGCCAAGTCCGATATGAAGTCAAAACTGGCTGAAACCAAGCAGAAGTGAGTGACATACATTGCATTGGTATCTTTACTGAAGCGCTTTCTGCTGAGTTCTCTTTACCAATGAATTTTGTATACAATGGGTTGGGAATGTAGTATTCCATCTAAGAATACTTGCAGTTTCTGATTAGCGGCATTGTTCTCATTATTACGGTTCCCATTCTCATGTAAATATTGTTAGAAGAAATTCGATGTTCAGAATATTTGGAAACTGACTATCACTGCTTTTCTTTATCGTAAAATGAACTTTGTTGGCAATTTTCAACTTTTTTAGCAAAACATGCCGATGCACTTGGAGTCAGTTTTAATCTACAGTTTAGCCCTAGTACACTAGTAATAGCTTTCTTCGCGATTGCTACAAAATAGATTAACCGCAAATAATTATGGGATCGAAATGGGGACAAACAGATGATTTTGATATGTCAGTATTGTTTCTGAATCAAATATCTTATGTCGCACTTAAAGGTGATTTTGAAAGTGAGAAAGTGGCATATGCAGTATACAGAAAGCGTAGCAACAAGTTTTCGTTGCTGAGTCGAGGTGCATTATGGGATCGATTTGCGGACAAACACACGTGTGATGTCATTTGAAAATAATGCTATTTGGTTTAACGTCAGCAGTGAAGTTGCTTGTTAGATACAGAGCGTTTTAAGAACAGGATGCCTTCATTGGGCTATGCGTTTGTACATCTCGAAAAGCACGTTGAGTGACCGTATTATCTCTCTAAACTCCCCTAGGGCATATTAGACTTTTTGGGTTAAAAACGTTTTGGACTGTGGATCAGTCCAAACATGAAAAATAATGTATGTTTTCAACACAGTGCAGCATTTTTCAACTTTTTTTCACACACTGATATTTAGAAAACATAGCTACCCAACGTTTTAGCCACATTAATGCTCAGAGAATCACTCGGGCTTTTTTATCATTTGACAATTTGAACTTTTGAAGGGGGCTGGGGGTAATTAGTGAGGATTATTAAGTTTTAGGTGTATTTGACGAGGTGCCAGTGGAACTCTTACCCCTATATATAGTTTCAACAGACACCTGTTGCAACAGAGGGCAGAGGCCAACGGTTGGTTATTTGTTAGGGGCGCTTATAGACTTTAGAGGAAGAAAGCTACTAAATCATTTTTGTTTCTTTAATGTAGGTCGCTTAAGGAACCAAAGACACTCTCGTTCACGTTCGGTTTCAATATAGAGAGAAGGCGATGTTTCGGAATGTTCATCTACAACTGCAATCGGTAAGTTACATACCCGTAACCCATTACCTTACTATAGATACCCGGTTGCAAATGATGGTGGTCGGACAAACTTGGACAAAAGTAGTTTGCAATAGACTTCGTCCAGACAGTTTGAGACAAGTGTGATATGGCTTGTGATATTGTTACCCGAACTACGAGGCGCGCGCAGTGTGAACAGGAGTCAATTTCTCGAATGAATCTAACTTGGTTTATTGAGTCTTGATGATTGAATCCAATTTATAAATAAGTGTTAGAATACGAGATTACGAAGATAAAGACTTGATCATATTCTTACGACTTGAATTTTGCCAAAACTATTTTGTTTTTCGCCTGCTTCTTATCTAGTTTTTGTTTTCAGTTTGATCCGAATGTATGAGAAAGTGGGACCCCAGCTAGAAGGCGGAGTGTAAGTACCATTGAAACAAGACATCGATGTTCTTACTGCCTTCATTATTTTATTGTATGTTTGATGAAGAGATTTCTAAACTTTTGATTTCATTTACCAACAGAAAGTGTTATGGAGTTGTAGGTAAGTGTTTGGGTTCCTTTATTTATCGCTTTCTCCATTGATGATTTAATACGTGGAGTTATTCGGGGTTTTCAACAAGTTTTCACATAGAGAAATACTTTCCCCATATTGTATTATTTGATATTAGAGACTCTCACTTTGTCAGAGGAACGAAGCCAGCCAACACGAATAACTAGAGTAGGTTGTAAATTGCACCAACTGCCAGCTGTTCTTAAACATATACTTCGTTGCGTTCAACACTGATTTAGCTAGTAGACGTATAATCGGTAGCTTGACGTAGCGATATCCAATCGTGTAGGCGATTGTAGCCAGGTACTGGATATTGGAATTACAAAGGTTTGTTGATAAACATTACGTTAGTAAGGATTCGCCCACAGTGGACTTGTGGGAGGTGAGATAGTCCCAGTGTAGTGGTTGAACCACCGGTGCCTCAACACTCTATAGCCCTGTTACAGACACGCCCTGTTACAGACTACAGTAAGCTGATTTTCCGTACCTTATTCCAAACCTGATTCCCAAAGGACATACCTTATTCAGACTGGCTTTCGGTTGCGATACTACGGAGGTGATTTGCAATCGTTGTATCTAATGAATAAACAATTGTCTTATTGATTATTCTTGTATTCTACTTTAGTGTCAAAATAATATGATAAATAATTAGATGAATACATGCCTATCGGGCGGCACTTTCCCATACAGCGCAACTATGGGAGTACATACCAGGGTTCGAAATTAAAAAAAAAAGTAAGTCGCCATTTTGCGACTAGTTCCGAAAATTTAGTTGCAAGCTCAAACATATTAGTCGCCAAAAAAAAAATAATAATCCAGTGGTTTAACAAACAAACATATGAGCCTGCAATACATATGAATAAGAAACCGCTGCAATGGCGGCCGATCGAAGGAATGGCATTGCGTACATAACATTGCAGGTAAATTTCTACGATAGGCACACGAAAATATATGTTTTCATTTATTTATTTATTTCGGCAAAATTAGTGGCTAAGTAGCGACTGCTAGCCTTTTTATTTCCTAATTGGCCAAGGTGAAAATTATTCGCAAATTTGCTACTCCACTGGAAGTTTTAGTCACAAACACAAAAATTAAGTCGCAAATGCGACCGTATAGGTCGCAATTTCGAGCCCTGCATACATACATATATACATACATACATACATACATACATAAATACATACGTTCGTACGTACCTGTGAACTTATTTTATTGACTTTCCCCGAGGGGGCTTTTCAAACACAATTTACCTAACCTTATACAAAACTAAAAATATGAATAAATAAATATATATTAATAAGAATTTCAATAAAGTGAAGAATACCAGAGTTTTTTTAAGAAGCTTGCTTCTGAGACGGAGCGTTAAAACATTTCTGCGCATTTAGAGTTCCATATATTCACTGTTCTGCAATAAAAGGTTCTCTGGCAACTTGCAGTTTTGAAAGAGGGATGCTTAACATTGGAGCTCCAGGTATTACCATTAGTCTCGTATTGAGGAGACAACACTTATTAAGTATCATTACTTTCGTGCTGTAGGTGTGGTCGATGTGCCGTATCTAGTACTGGAACCAACTCACAACAAACAAGACTTCGCAGACGGAAAGGTGAGTTCTGGTCACATATCTAGCGCCGTGGTACAATCGCAATGATATTGTGAAACATATTTGTAACCTGGTTGAAGTACGGGAAAAGGGACATGTTGGTTTTATGTAAGAATTAGAGTTGTCTACACAATAAAGTTATCCAACCTTGTCAGCTTGTTGTGGTGTTTTTTTTTTTTCGTATACAGCAAGTTTATTTGCTAAGTTCGTCCCATCCACCATTTTGATTTCAACTTATGAAAACATAGGTTCCACGCAGCCTAGTTTAATTTTTATAGGGATCAAGGCCCATTCTCCCATTCACAAGACACGGTCTAATTTAATCATTATGCCATGTGAAAAATTTAAAATTAGGAGGAAATAAATACAAAATGGCGAATCGGACGAACTTGGTGGAGAAACCTGCTCTATACCAGGAAGAATTACCTATAGTCCACACCAGAAAAGCTGATTTGGATGACGTTATTGTTAATATAACTCTTCTTTTTAATAGAACCAGAGCGGCCCTTTGCCCCGTAGTTCAAGCCAATTGTAATAACAGTCCCATTGTTAGCAAGTAAATTGAAAACACGGTTTTGGGTTTGTTGTGGCAGGAATACAAACACCTAACTAGAGCTCTTGGTGAACACCTCGGTCAGTACTGGAAAGATTCGCGGATACAACGTAAGTACCTTGTACCTGGTGAGACGCACATGTTGTATTATACAATAGACAAGATATAACGTGCGCTGCGATTGGTCTAAAACTGTAATTCAGTTTTGAACAGACACCAAAATAACAACACGACGTCACGCCACTGCTTCTTTATTTTTGTTTTCTTTAAAGCTCTCTTCACTTGACTGTTTTTAAGCTTGCTTCTATATTAACTGGTTCGATTATTGTATAAAACAAATAGATTCCATTTTCCGTGCATCTGTTTACTAATAGATGTCCAAACGACGAGAACTTCAGTGAAACACTCTACTTCTGGTTCTCTCGCCGTGTTTTGACGTCATTTGAACATCTATTAGTGAACAGACGCACGGAAACTGTTACTTGCCATCTAGCACTAATAAATTATGCTAGGGCGATATATGCACAGAGCTAGTACGTTAGCTAGTGACCGGTACTAAACGAACGGCTTAGCTACAGAGTACAATAACTGCACGCGGCTGTGAGTTGAGCTGAACACTTTTCTGGCGTCGTATTTAGAAATCCACAAGTTTCAGGTCTTGTAGACAACGTCAGTCTGAGCATACGGATCGTCTTTTCTTCGTTTGCCCTTAAAACGGCTGCTTTTTGTTCTCACTTATGAAACTCCTTGATGTGAAAACAATAAAAGCGAATGTATAGAGATGAATCAAAGAAGATAGCGAAGGTAAAGAAATCGTCGCCGTAGTATCTAGCAATAGCAGTTTAAGTTGCTACTGGCAACACAAGTGCTAGCGGAAAGACAACAAGTGCAATCACAAGAGTCTTTGTTTCGCTGTGAAAACGAGCTTGACACAAGCACCGACACCAGCACTC
>JANUFV010000010.1:22386-32945 GCA_024757865.1 Epizoanthus scotinus
AATTTCAGTCCAGGCTAGACATTAAATAAGTGAAATCCAATTCGCTGTCAAAATTGTGTTTCTTGTATTTAGACACTTTGTTTTCCAATATAAAATCATTTTATTATTTCTTGTTATCCTGTTGAGCCAAAACTTGTGTTTTATGATTGTGAAGGCTTTGTTTCTGACGTGACTCGAGAGCATGCGCATTACCGTGACATAGCTCCTTTAAGCAGAGACAAAAATTAATTCAATGAACAAAGCAGGACAAAATTAGCTCAATAACTAATAAAGTGATACCAGATGCTCACTGAGCACAGAGATGTTACGGGTTATGGCCCCTAATGACAGCCCAGGGTCATACAGGACAAGAGATGGGTGCAATCGGTTGTATGATTATATAGACTAATGTATACATGGGAACTTCACAAATAGGTGTGGTCACTGGAAAGTGGCAACTGTCAGCTAACATTACCAGGTGATCATTCAACGGGCGTGTCCTGTGTCACCTTTAATGACCAGTGGGTGGTCAGCGGCGACAACTCGGGAGAAATCAAGGTATGCTCTAGAACACCGAGTACACAATGTGTTTCTGGTTTGGCATCTTCGTATTGAATAATATAATAAGATTTTGTACATTTTGATTGCATGTATTGAAGTTAGACTTCATTCGGACGCGCGTGTCAGCAAAATGTAAACTTGCTCTAAATAATTTTGACTATTGACTTATTTGTCTCCAATAATTGACTTATTACGTTTTCACAGTTCATTAGCTTTAACAGTACATGTTATCTTTGCTGAGTTACTCCCAAGAAACTCACCTTATGAGCATGGGCTACTCGTGTTTGTATCCCTAAACCTTCATGAACAAGACTCCAACTACTGGTCCAGTTGAATACTGATTTGTGTGCAATCATCGATCGATCCTGTCACAATCCAGACTAGGTTTATATTAATTGCTTAACTGTCCTGAGTGTAAAATATATTATTTCACTTCATACTAATAATATCTGTATATCTTGAAATATAACATTTCAGAATTAAGGTTTGGAAACTGTGCTCTTGCCACAAGATACAAGAGGGGAGGGGACATTCAAGTATTACATGTATACACATTAAAACCTATTGGCCACTTTCCAACACACCACATCTTGTAATGTTGTGTAATTGCCTTTCTCGCCCAGTTCGCATAATCTCACCTGAACTTGTCTTAGCCTTCCAGACAACCTTGCCTAAACTTACCTATTTCTATCGCCCAATCTCGCTTCGCCCTTACTTTTCAGATAATCTTTCCTAATCTTGCATAATCTTGCCTCTTTCTTGCACAATCTTACCTAATCACATATAATCTCACCAAATCTGGCCTTGTCCTTGCAGACAACCTTGCCTCATATCACCTAATCTTGCCTCTTTTTCACCCAATTTCACCTGATCTGGCCTAATCACACTTGATCTCGCCTTGCCCTTCTATACAACCTTGCCTAATCTTGCCTCTTTCTTGCCCAATCTTGCCGTAATCTCGCTTAATCTTGCCTAAAGTCGCTGTGAGATTAAGTGAGTTTCGGGTCATTAATAACAGGCCTCAGAGATACTAGCATCCATTTCTGTGATGAGGTATATCGGGAACATCTGAATTCCCAGTCGTACTCCTACGTGAAATAACACAGTAAATATCTCTATATTCTAGCTATGTTTGATGCTTCTTCTGCAGGTTTGGGATTTCGCAGTTAACAGCCTGTCAATCCTTCAAAGAGGATAAACGACCACTCAAGTCCCAATTGCACAGTGGTACATTTAGATTTCTTAGCAGCAAGACCAATTAGTTATTTTATGTGGAGAATATCAGTAAGAATGTTGTAATCATATTTGAAAGTGAGAATTCAGTATCAGATTCATACGGGTCCGTAGCAGGATAATCTTTTTTTTGGGGTGGTGGTGGGATGTGATGGGGCAACTCATCGAAGGGGGGGCAACTGAGTTAGTGGACGAATGTCTCGGGGATAATTTAATGTCACGACTCCAAGCATATTATTGCTTCCACGGCTTGTTACAAGGTATACATGAGGGCAGATTAAGGGGCAGATTAAACAAATTGAGAAGGGGGGGGGGGCGAAGGGGAACTAAAAAGGGGGTCGAAAGACCCAGTTCAGAGACATTGTAATATGCAGGTGTAGTTTTTAGGTGACATGATACCAACGGGGGGCCATGCACTGCCCCCTAGGGCCTCCCCCAAATTCGTTCGTGCTTTCTCACTCAGTCTTAGGACTCAAAGGGTTAAGAGATACAGGTGGATTAAAAAGATAGAAATTAGTTATTTTAAAATGTTTTTGTTAGTACTTTGGATTTTATTTGCAGAGATACTATAAATGAATATTCTTAAGTATATTTTTGTCGGTTTTAGCACATTGAAACAGTTGTTTTAAGCCTTTACATTACCGGTGTGTATATTTTGTACGTTTTAAAGATTGTAAATACTTCTCATCAGACTGCTTGTACTCACAAAATTCACACAAAATTAGACTTTTTGTGGAATTGAGTAAGTGTAATCTACTGACATGTGAAACTTTGAATAAGATGGACATGTTTTATGTCCCAAATGTTATTTTACTGCCTGGTTATATGTTGTGTATGTATGTATGCCAGTTCCAATACATTTTAGACCGTTATATTTAAAATATCCTTAGGGTTACACCCGTTTTAGACGTCGAACTTTTCATGCGCCGAATCTAGTGCTAACGAGATAGAACAATGCACTGTACTCATTGGCCCGTTTTAAGCGTTTCAGTACTAACTCGTCAAATTTAATTCAATTTTACAAAAGAATCTTCAATACAGTTTGGAACGACATTAACATGATGGTCTTCAACTTATGGATCCAGAATAAATAGCAGTTTGTCGATGAGGCGGCGTTTTCTATGAGCTGTTATAAATAAACTATAGATATAACGCGCGCACTGATTGGTTGAGAGCAGTTTACCATAACTCGATGGAAAACATGGTTGTGTTTATTTTATAAAAGAAACAAAAAAAACATTTCCGTGTTTTCCATTTGGTTCTGGTGACACTCGTGCCGTTTTGTTAGTGTCACCACATGTTGCACCTCGTGTTACCATAACTCGATGGAAAACACGAAAATATTTTCTATTTCTTAATTAGTCAACGAGGCTATGTGTAGAGGTAGGTAGGTAGGTAGGTAGGTACGTACGTACGTACGTAGGTAGGTAGGTAGGTACGTAGGTAGGTAGGTAGGTAGGTACGTACGTACGTACGTAGGTAGGTAGGTAGGTACGTAGGTACGTAGGTAGGTACGTAGGTAGGTACGTAGGTAGGTAGGTAGGTAGGTAGGTACGTAGGTACGTAGGTAGGTAGGTAGGTAGGTACGTAGGTACGTAGGTAGGTAGGTACGTAGGTATGTAGGTATGTATGTATGTAGGTAGGTAGGTACGTAGGCAGGTAGGTAGGTAGGTACGTACGTAGGTAGGCAGGTAGGTACGTAGTTATGTAGGTAAGTAGGTAGGTAGGTAGGTACGTAGTTATGTAGGTATGTATGTATGTAGGTAGGTAGGTACGTAGGCAGGTAGGTAGGTACGTACGTAGGTAGGTAGGTAGGTACGTAAGTAGGTAGGTAGGTAGGTACGTAGGTAGGTAGGTAGGTACGTAGGTAGGTAGGTACGTAGGTACGTAGGTAGGTAGGTACGTAGTTATGTAGGTATGTATGTATGTAGGTAGGTAGGTACGTAGGCAGGTAGGTAGGTACGTACGTAGGTAGGTAGGTAGGTACGTAGGTATGTAGGTAGGTAGGTAGGTATGTAGGTAGGTATGTATGTAGGTAGGTAGGTAGGTATGTAGGTAGGTAGGTAGGTGAGTATGTAGGTAGGTATGTAGGTAGGTGGGTATGTATGAATGTAGGTAGGTAGGTATGTAGGTAGGTGGGTATGTATGTAGGTAGGTAGGTATGTACGTTGGTGGGTATGTATGTGTGTAGGTAGGTAGGTAGGTAGGTATGTAGGTAGGTGGGTATGTATGTGTGTATGTATGTAGGCAGGTGGGTATGTGTGTATGTATGTAGGTAGGTAGGTATGTAAGTACGTAGGTAGGTAGGTACGTAGGTAGGTAGGTACGTACGTAGATAGGTACGTACGTAGATAGGTACGTAGGTAGGTAGGTACGTAGGTAGGTAGGTAGGTAGGTACGTAGGTATATAGGTATGTATGTATGTAGGTAGGTAGGTACCTAGGTAGGTAGGTAGGTGGGTATGTAGGTAGGTAGGTAGGTAGGTATGTAAGTATGTGGGTATGTATGTATGTAGGTAGGTAGGTAGGTGGGTGGGTAGGTGGGTATGTATGAATGTGTGTATGTATGAATGTGTGTATGTAGGTAGGTAGGTATGTAGGTAGGTGGGTATGTATGTAGGTAGGTAGGTATGTACGTTGGTGAGTATGTATGTGTGTAGTGTAGGTAGGTAGGTAGGTATGTAGGTAGGTAGGTGGGTATGTATGTGTGTGTGTATGTAGGCAGGTAGGTAGGTAGGTAGGTGGGTATGTATGTATGTGTGTATGTAGGTAGGTAGGTATGTAGGTAGGTGGCTATGTATGTGTGTATGTATGTAGGTGGGTAGGTGGGTATGTATGTAGGTAGGTAAATAGGTATGTAGGTAGGTAGGTATGTAGGTAGGTGGGTATGTATGTATGTGTGTATGTATGTAGGCAGGTAGGTAGGTATGTAGGTAGGTAGGTGGGTATGTATGTGTGTATGTAGGTAGGTAGGTAGGTGTGTAGGTAGGTAGGTTTGTAGGTAGGTAGGTAGGTAGGTACGTAGGTAGGTAGGTACGTAGGTAGGTACGTAGGTAGGTAGGTACGTACGTATGTAGGTGGGTATGTATGTAGGTAGGTAGGTATGTACGTTGGTGAGTATGTATGTGTGTAGTGTAGGTAGGTAGGTATGTAGGTAGGTAGGTGGGTATGTATGTGTGTATGTATGTAGGCAGGTAGGTAGGTAGGTAGGTGGGTATGTATGTATGTGTGTATGTAGGTAGGTAGGTATGTAGGTAGGTGGCTATGTATGTGTGTATGTATGTAGGTAGGTAGATAGGTATGTAGGTAGGTATGTAGGTAGGTGGGTATGTATGTATGTGTGTATGTAGGTAGGTAGGTAGGTGTGTAGGTATGTATGTATGTAGGTAGGTAGGTACGTAGGCAGGTAGGTAGGTAGGTAGGTGGGTAGGTATGTAGGTAGGTAGGTAGGTAGGTAGGTAGGTAGGTATGTAGGTAGGTAGGTGGGTATGTAGGTAGGTAGGTAGGTAGAAAGGTAGGTAGGTATGTAAGTAGGTGGGTATGTATGTAGGTAGGTAGGTAGGTGGGTGGGTAGATAGTTGGGTATGTATGAATGTGTGTATGTAGGTAGGTAGGTATGTAGGTAGGTGGGTATGTATTTAGGTAGGTAGGTATGTACGTTGGTGGGTATGTATGTATGTGTGTAGGTAGGTAGGTAGGTAGGTATGTAGGTAGGTAGGTGGGTATGTATGTGTGCATGTATGTAGGCAGGTAGGTAGGTATGTAGGTAGGTAGGTGGGTATGTATGTGTGCATGTATGTAGGCAGGTAGGTAGGTATGTAGGTAGGTAGGTGGGTATGTATGTATGTGTGTATGTGTGTATGTATGTAGGTAGGTAGGTATGTAGGTAGGTGGCTATGTATGTGTGTATGTAGGTAGGTGGGTATGTATGTGTGTATGTATGTATGTAGGTAGGTAGGTAGCTAGGTATGTAGGTAGGTATGTAGGTAGATGGGTATGTATGTAGGTAGGTAGGTATGTACGTTGGTGGGTATGTATGTGTGTAGGTAGGTAGGTAGGTAGGTAGGTATGTAGGTAGGGAGGTGGGTATGTATGTGTGTATGTATGTAGGCAGGTAGGTAGGTAGGTAGGTAGGTGGGTATGTATGTATGTGTGTATATGTGTATGTAGGTAGGTAGGTAGGTATGTAGGTACGTAGGTAGGTAGGTACGTAGGTAGGTAGGTAGGTACGTAAGTAGGTAGGTACGTAGGTAGATAGGTACGTAGGTCGGTAGGTACGTAGGTAGGTACGTAGGTAGGTACGTAGGTAGGTACGTAGATATGTAGGTATGTAGGTAGGTAGGTAGGTACGTAGGCAAGTAGGTAGGTAGGTACGTAGGTAGGTAGGTAGGTACGTATGTAGGTAGGTAGGTAGGTACGTAGGTAGGTATGTAGGTAGGTTAGTGTATGAATGCGTGTGTGTATTTGTGTGTGCACATGTGTATGTGATTGTATGATCAAACTAAGACGCAATCTATAATCACACAGTCTTTATTAAGGAATGCTTATCTGGTGCAGTAATCACACTTCTTATGACATTTCCCCAGTTCACTGGAAGAGTTTGCCAGTTCACACATTAAAAATACACTCCATTCAATTTATTTCAGTCAAAAATAGCGTGTGACAATTATCACATCTATAGGTGATACAGTGTTTCACCTTTCCCTTCAACACAACTCGTTCAATCGCAATCTTTGTTGGATATTACTAAGTGTACTGATATATAATATGAAAAGCAAAAACAATATCGGAGAAGGAATGCTGTTGGATCATGCACTGAACATTTACGACTGAATATACATAAAAGTATAACAACCAGTTAATCTGATGACCTGAAAATAGCTCTGGCCCGTCAAGGAATAAATACATAGCAATCGGGTTAATGAAAAAATATATTTAAGATATTTTACAATATGTGTCTGGATGAAGAGGTTTTAAAGGCAGTAGGCCCGAAATGTGTAGAGATTTGGGGGCCGAGATTCGTTACACGCATGCGTACACATCACTTATTTTAAAAAAATCGTCTGATTGCAGTTGAACTGAAAACTCAATTAACTAATTCTAAAATAAAGGAAATATAGCTTCCCGATGGCTACACTCAAACTATTTACAAGACAGGTTTGGCCACCATAATTTATATATAACCCACGTTCATTTTACCTTAGGTAACACTAGCCAAGTTAAAAAACACTTTTCAGATAATTTTCTCTTAGAGATTTTAAATATAATATCATACCTAACCTTTATGCCATTGAAACTGGAAAGACACTCACACCATTTGGCAGTTTAAAGTATATATGGTATTCAAGTTGTACAATGAGAACCTAAAGCGCCATTATGGATAGTTTCTATGATGACTGTCAAGTTTTGGTTGTCTAATCTCAATTAATTATGTTTTTAGCAACCAGTTTAAAGAATATTTACCACTGATTGATTGAAACAATAATGGGAAATAAGATTTTCAGTGAACAATTTTTTAAATTTAAAAGTTCCTGAATTTATAGAATGTTGCCCAATTTAGTCATAATATTTTGACAAATTACATTTTTTTCGATTTAATAGCGAATCAGAAGACGATTTTAAGCCAGTTAAGCTTAAACTCGTTTTCAAAATAACAATTTAATTACTTCCAAATACTGCTACTATTGTTGTTATTTTCATCGTAGTCAAAACACGGCAAAGGATCCGTTCCGTTCTCCGCCCAGGGATGTTCATCCTCGTACAGAATGGGTGGGGGTGATGGCGGCATGTACTTCAGGGTGGCTTCAGTTAGTTCCGTGGGGGATGGGGTGGCGAGTTGATGTAACGATGGTAAGATACCGATACCTCTAATAGTCAGATCCAAGTCGGGTTCAGCTTGGAATTGTTCGTCGTTACTTCCTGTGGAGGGGGGCGGACTTAGACCCCCCGTCCCACACCTCCCTATATCGTGATGTCCAGAAAACTGGAAAGGACTGTCGAGTCGTATTCCGTGTGCGTCCGCGATGTCTCTTATGTTCTCATCTATATCATCATTGGCGAGGATAGAGGTCCAGCTAAAGCCACCTTTTAGATCACCCGAAAATGGCGCGAGTTCTTCCTCAACACCATCATCTGCACAGCTTCCGAGTAGAAAGCTGTTTCCAGAACAGTCTAATCGAAGACCCGTCGGTCTCGGTTTCTTTGCTCGCGACTCGTACTCGTACTCGTAGTCATCCTCGGGCTCAAGTTTAATATGAACTCGTTTCGTGCAGTTTTGCTTTCGAAAGCTCTCGGCTTCATTGATCTTTTTTAGTGGTTTTTCGGAACTCTTAAAGTTATTGTTTGTCTTAGCCGAACATTTCTTGGAGCTCTTGTGTGTGTTAACGCCCCTCCGTCTCTTGAACACGCCATCGACAAACATGTCGGCATACGCGGGGTCGATTTTCCAAAACCCACCTTTGCCGGGTTCGTCCTTTTTTCGCGCAACTTTGATAAAACATTTATTGAGAGACAGGTTGTGTCGAATGGAATTCTGGAAGTAAGAAAGAGAATGTCGTCAGAATAAGTTACAAGTTAAACAAACTGGACATATATAATCTATATAGGCTTATCATATTTAGATAAACATACTTCGTCAATCAAGTTCTGCATATGGATGGGTTTCTATTAAAATATTACTTTATTTGTTGTTCAATTTCAGTATCTATCATTCCATGTTTTAGTAAAGAAATTAGATATTACCCGAGATTTGGGGAATTATTTTAATTAAAATACCGAAAAGCATAATTTCGCGTGCTTTATGAAGACTCGTTTTGTCACCGTGTGTATATACTTCGATTAGTGTTTTTTGGCAGAATTTTTTTAGCTAATCGTCTTTCTCTTTCAGAATCAAACGCAATCGTTCTCGTTATTGAAACCTACCAGTTGCAGCTACATGGAATAGGTTTTTGTTCAAGAAGAAATCGCCATCGAAAAACATGTCGGCATACGCGGAGTCGATTTTCCCAAACCCACATTTGCCGGGTTCGTCATTTATTGAGAGACAGGTTGTGTCGAATGGAATTCTGAAACCGACTGAAATCGACCGTGTCGAATAGAATTCTGAGACCGAGACCGTTAAGAGACCGAGCAAGACTCTAAAAAAAGTTGAAAACATAACACTAACAACAAATGGGTTGAAATAGAAACGTATTATTGCAATCGAAATACATACAACATATCCAATCCTTGATGTTTTACTTGTTTTCCTAGCTTCGTTCGGGAACAAAAAGTCATGTTTCAACAAAGCCAACTAATATATTTCATGTGTTATAAATCCCATAGTGATGTAATATTATGCGATTTACGCCCTTGATGGTAACAGAAAATGACTTGTGGGTTGGGCTTCTTAATGACAGCAATCAAGGCTGGATGTGATAATTGTAAAGATGTCAGGAAAGTCTGTTCTATTAACATGTATCAAGACGTTTTGATTCACATCTTAGCAAGCTGCTCAGCATATAGATGGACAAGTTTTATATCGACAGTTGAACTGATTTAGCTCAACTGGGCCCAGTTGTTGGGTTTACTGCCCTGTAGAATGAGTAAGACTGTCATGTCGAGTGTTATGTAACTGGGTTTCTGAGGAATATTATATTCCGGCACCATACTACGTATCCCGTAGATGAATTTAATACTCAAATTTAGAATTTAGCTTAACCTTGGGGTAAAGTTGAACCACTCTCGGGTAACTGGGCGTTGCATTTATTTTCTATAAAAATTACGAAGTTTTAAAAATCACATAGCAACAACACCACTTCATATGGGAGTATATATATATATATATATATATGCCTGCTAATGCTTTTCATATATTGTTAATAACCTCAAAAGTTTGCTTGCAGTTGACGTTAAGAAGAAAGATACGGTGCTTAAACTGAAAATAGTATTTCCGTTTGGGATACTCGAGTTCGTACGGGCGACCAATATTTTCTTTTACACAATAAAACATAATTTGTTAGGTAAATACATGATGCCAGACACTGTAGTCATAGATATATGGCATTGAATGGCGCTGAACAGATACGTCCTCAAATCCCGGATGCGCAGTCTCACTCACTTCCCGGCTAGATGCTAAACTTTTAGAACAGCTTCAAAGTTTGATATTTTACTTGAATATATATTTGTATATTTATGATGTATCCAGCAATTAAGCCTCTGGGTTATTTCATTCTCCTTACAGCTGTATTCCTAATTTACGAGCTATTGTCAAGTGTTAGTGTTGTGAAAGCTGATTCATTTTTCAGTCCTTCTTTCGCTGATTAGAAAATTGTATTTTTCTTTCGTGGCTTTTCTTTCGTTTTAACTAGAAGAACTCCGACTTTAAAATAATAGGGTTCGGTTCTGTACGAAAGCTAGTTTTCGCAATTCTTAATTCAATTATTCTATGGAGGTTTTTTTCTCAAAACGCCCACCGGATTACCAAAAATAGCTAAATGTTATTTAGAAAGCGATTTGTGGTGAAACTGGCACCGACCACCTGCCGTAAACTAAGGTTTTCGATTACTGTCACAATTAATTTCAGTTACCAACACGGAACATTACCGTTAGCGGCTTTTTATGGGTAATCAACAATTTCCAATGGATTTAAAATCTTGTTCACATTTTATTTTTGTATTGTATATATGGTATTGCTACAAGAAATATTGCTTGGTAAACTAAAATTACGATTTATGAAATGTACCTTGGCCTTGGCTGAACCAATTTGCATATGAACACATTGCAGTAAAATAGGATTATTGTTGCCTA
>JANUFV010000010.1:33045-43382 GCA_024757865.1 Epizoanthus scotinus
TTCACGATAGCAATATATTTCTGTCTGTTCAGAAACTCCTATTCACGATAGCAATATATTTCTGTCTGTTCAGAAACTCCTATTCACGATAGCAATATATTTCTGTCTGTTCAGAAACGCCTATTCACGATAGCAATATATTTCTGTCTGTTCAGAAACTCCTATTCACGATATCAATATATTTCAGTCTGTTCAGAAACTCCTATTCACGATAGCAATATATTTCTGTCTGTCCAGAAACTCCTATTCACGATATTTATTCGGCGTTTTTAGTATCGGAGAACGTTAATCGAAAATAGTGAGTGTGCATATTTTCTTAGAAAATGTGTCAAAATCATAATTGACAACATGCACATTTTTTGCTTGGTAACATTTCAAGCTGCAATGGAGATTGCATTTGTGGTAAGTTTTTTAGTTATAGAAAAAAAAATGTTTTAAAAAAAATTTAAAAAAAAATTGTTTGAGTACAAAACATCAGCAAACAACCGCTAAGTTATTGTTGATGAATAGCTGGTTCCTCTAGAAACATCTTAGCCTGACGGGCATTCACAGTTGGCAATAGGTACCCGACCGCTTCTCGAGAAACTCGCCGGAAAAAAATAAATTAAATAATAACATCTTGTGCGAAATGTATTTCTAAACATTTCGATATTTTCACATCTTCGTTTTTATTTCTGAATTGTCAATTTTAAAATGGAAAGTAGCTCGACATTGTATTATGAACTTTTTGTCAAAATATTTTTTTTCTGTTTCCTAAATGGGTTTTATTGAGACCTGTAGTATTTGCTATTGTAAAAACCACAATAAACAAAGGATTTTTTGTGGGATCGAACTTAACATTAAAATCGCCCACGCAGTGTGTGTTGTATGGCATGACAGCCTCACTTATCTGATAAATTTGACCCATTGTAATTTGTAAGAAAGGGAAATTGCATTTTGGGAATAATTAAACAGTTAACGATTTGTTTGGCTCAAGAGCGTGTACTAGAACATCTATCATGTTCAGTTAATGGCTCTTGTAAAGTGAACGAATCCTATCAGCCAGTTTTGGCCGCACTTACGGACTTTTCAAAAATCTTGGAAATTGTCGCAATCCAAAATTATCGCTCGAAAAGTTTGTAAGGGAAAAAGTGTTTTGCCAAGTCTAATCAATAATTTGTAGAGCTTGTTCTGGTCCAGGAAGGATTGTATTTCCAACACGTCCTGTTGAAGAGTTGATGCTAAGGTGTTGTGGGTCATTTCTGTGACGTACAGCAGTGTCAACGCTTCGATGCATCGCTCGATGCCATTAGAATAAGAAATAAACTCGCAGAGTTCATCATTTCGGTGCTTTGCCCTTGTCAATTTCGTGAAACGGGCGGACGCAACCCACACTGTTATGTTTTTTTATTTGAATTTATCCGCTGCAGGCAACTAAAGTGGTTCAGAACTTCAACTGTTTTCGATTTAGTCCAATTCCGCTCTCAACTAGAAATGGCGAAAGCGCACATGGTGTCCGAAATAAAATATTAAACCCGTCCGTTCGCAATGTAAACAAGATTTCTGTATATGTTGTATTACGACTAGAATACTTGACCAGTCACGAGATTGGTTTGAAATCCGCCAAAAAGTGCATCGATCGATGAACGTGAAAATGTTGTGCTAATGATGCGTTTAATTCGAAAGTCTTTATGCATTCATCTGAAGAGGAAACTTAATCAGGCTTTTCAGAAACACCAACTTCATCAAGCAAACGCCATCAATCATAAAATATGAATGTTGATAGATCGCTCATTCCGACTGCACAAGTAACTTGCAAAAGTTGGTTTCTTTCCCGCAACTTTTGG
This sequence comes from Epizoanthus scotinus, assembly GCA_024757865.1. Taxonomy (NCBI): domain Eukaryota; kingdom Metazoa; phylum Cnidaria; class Anthozoa; order Zoantharia; family Epizoanthidae; genus Epizoanthus; species Epizoanthus scotinus. Next base: position 34,872 of record JANUFV010000010.1, read on the forward strand.
CAATGAAAACCTGACATGTAGCATTTGAAATTAGGTTGCAAAACGTCATGAGAATTATCGAAGGGGAAAATTTATTCCTAATGACACCAATCCGTTTGCAATGTATTTTCGTAATGTGGATGTTTAGTAGTTGTGGTCCATCACGAGGTATTTAGCGACAGTGCCGTTTCGGGTTGATTTTATTAGAGGATCAGAGGGGAAAACCAAGTCAAAACTTACCTGCCACGTCGGGTCAGCGACTCTATAGTACATAAAGTTCTCTTTGATCCACTTGTAGATGGCACTGAGCGTAATCTTACTTCTATTCGTCTCTTGCATGGCCATGCAGATAAGAGTGGCGTAGGAAAATGGAGGCTTGTGGTGCGGGTCGTTTTTGTAGTCTATGCTTTGTTCCTTGACGCAAGTGCGATCGGAATACTTAGAATCTTCCGAGTCGCTTTGGTCGTCAGAATCACACGAATTACTGGAGGGCGAGGGAGCGGAATCCGCGGTCGAACCATTTGTAGTAATGTCCTGTATGTTTATACTATGAAGCCATTGCAAATTTGTTAAACTGTCGTCCAAAGAGGAATTGTCGTCCTCATCTTCAGAAGGATTTTGTGCTTTCCAGTTAGCTGCAAATATATCGGCGTAAGATTTCATAGCTACCGGCATTGTACTCATAATAGTTCGAACAGAATAGCTAGAAGATTGTTTTCTGCTTCCTCGGACAGCTGTCCCGTGCTTGGGCTGATAAAATCGTTCTGCCCGATAGTAGAACAGAAGATAAGTTTTCAAATATCGAATTGTCGCTTCTCGTATCCTGACCTTTTTGTATAGCCGTTCGCAGAGAGATGGGTATATTTCGCTGCCCCGGCACCGCTAGAAGTAGCAAATGTTTGCAGTGTAGTCCACGGTGCAAATGTGATATATGACGCGAGTTGATGTGGCAATTAGAATCCTTTCGAATGCAAAGTAAGCAAGTAACCTATTGAATGTTGCTCTATTGTCTCTCCACTCGTTAAGTTTCCTCTGGTTTGGCTTCAGAATCGCTGTAGTGGAACGACAGAGCGTTATTTACTTCAAGCGCGATCTACTTTGCAATCCCAATCTTGTATATTGTATAAACACACCACAAACAGTTGTTGAAAACCCAGACTTTACCACACCAGGTCCTCACGATATAAATCTGCTCATGCTGAACTAGTTGTTTTCGTGATGTCGATTAGAGATTCTGTTGCCGCAGATCACAGACAACTTTGTTGTACAGTGTGATATGTCTCGTCTCGGCCTTGCCAGCCTTCACAGCGATGTGTTGTTGTTTGGCAGGCTCGTAAAATGAATGAGCATCGAATAAGATTGTTGTACTTTTTAGCCAAATTAATTATTGTAACCACGATCGATATAAACACCGAACTACGCGTTGATTGGATTATGGGTCGCTAAGCGGAGTTCAAGACAATCGGGAAAATATTTGACGCTGAATCAGAGAATTTGATTGGCTGTCAGTTGCTATGATATCAGGTTGTTGATATCTGTGGCGCGTGCGCGATGAACGAGAACCTTTGCCGGAAGCTATAGCTGCGCTATTTGGCAAACAAAACCATGGTAACGAGCGATATCTTCACTTCCGGTAAGAGTTCGGTTTCGGTTGGAGGATAAAAAAATGCTTGGTTTTCTTGGCATTTTGAGCTCATTGTGGTGATAATTCGGCCCGCCGTTTCGTGTCAAAATATTGACAGCAGTGGCGATCTCTGACCGGAATCGTTCACATAACAAACTTTTGAGAGCAAAAACATGCCTTCGGCCACGTCTGGTAACATCGTATTAAAAACTAGACATACTTATCGTTTTTAAAAACTAAAGACTGAAGTCTCGCCTCGTATTTATTTTGTTTCATTCGGTTAATGAATACAGTAGTGGCACTCATTACGAAAGGAACACTATTTCAGTATTATGTGAACATAAAAAATTGGAAACGTTTTTAAAAGTGATTTAGTAGTTCCTTCAGATTTTAGTATCACGTGCAAATAACATTAATAGTTTTATTGAAATGTCTTTATTACCATACTGGTGACTTATAACAATGCAAGTTCTCTTATCTCATCTTATCGACAATTGCCCTATACTCCCTATCATCAGTTGACGGAAATGTGCGAGAGCTAGCTTCACCTAAAGCGCTAATTCTCGATCCTAATTTTCCTTGGCAGAGAGAAACCTTATCTCACGCGGAAAAGGCTTCTCTACAATTTGACTCAGTATTTTATTTGCATGTCGTTAATTACTATCTTTATTACGTAACTACTTCTCGGTGTTTTTAAAATGCTTTTAAGCAAAGTCCTCCGTTGTAGCACCTGGTTGTAGATAGTATTTTTCGATCGTAGTTTATTGATGTTTGGAAATGACGTCAGTTCTTTGCAAATGTTTGCTTCATTGTGCATGTCAGGCCACCATTTCGTGTTTTAATAATATTTCTTGAAATCATTTTCACACCTTCATGACAAACAACGTCTTCACTCCATGTTTGAGGCTCGTTTCATTTGTTCTAAACAAAGAACCCGTCACTACTTTTGATAAATTGATAACGCAAACAATATTTTGGATACCATCGAACCGAATATAAATAAATTAGCTCAAAAAATAAATTGAAACCTCGCACGGGATTATTATATCAGTGACAGTGCAGAACCATTATGCAAAACCTGCAGTTTGCCAACTGATATGATATGAACTGAGACGTTACAAAAAGGCGTTACTATGAAATCTTTCTGTGAATAAAGCCTTAAAAGACAGTGGAAGCCGCGTCCAGCAAAGCCACGAATCCAGACACTTATAAGTATCACCAAATTGACCCAACTTCGGTGAAATTTGTTCATTTACATTCACATGTATATTTAGATATGGCGAGACTGCTAAATCACAACAGGGTGTAATGTTTCAATACTGCTGCACTGATATTGATAATGACCCAAGTAATATTCTAACTGTACGCAGAACTGTACGATAGCAGCTTGTAGCATACGACGATATGTGACCGTTTGTCGGTTGGTGTGCGAATCGAGATCCATGCATACACAATAAGTGTCATATCACTCCCCAGAGAATTGGAGTCACTTTGTACTTCATAGTAATACTTTTTAATAGCCGCGATATATTCAAATATTGTGGCTTCGCTTTGTATTATATACAGGAAATGACACGTTGGGAAGGCGTTGGTATCTTAGTCTCTACTATGACGTCTTATGCTGCATTGTGCAGCCCCAAAAAGTTGAATGACAAACGCGAATTACAATTCAAATTGTTCAGTGCATTCCGCATTGTTAACATGCTCTACTTCGCGTCATAAACTGAAAAACGTAATGTCAGAAGTTTAGTTATTGCTGTTAACTTGCTGATAGCCTAGGACTCGCCAACTCTCGACGGATCACGGAAGGAAAAGAGGGACTGGTCGTAGTCTATCTTGCTGGTATAAAAATGAATTTGATTCTTGTTTGCCAGTCAACTGACTGTGCGAGTCGTGTACGCATGTGTGGGCAGTTCCCGTGTCTCAGTAAGTGGCGATTACCTGTGAAAACACTCAGTCTTTAAACGGGATGAAGATTGCTTTATTCTTTCTGAAACCGACGCTAACTTGGAATTACTTCATGCTCACCAAGTTTGAATTATATATCGAATGGAGTTAAGGGGCGTTACAAATAAAAACCGTTGTGTTATTGGGGTTCACTCTGATTCTAATGTATTTATCACGAGCCGCCTGGGGTCGAGAAAGGTTGAATTGTCAGGACTGGCATTCCAAGCAGACTCTTTATCGCAGCGAATGAAATATGTCTGCCTTGGATGCCACACTAAACACCAGGTTAATATTCATGATTGTCAAATATATTTCTTTTCTAGAGATGATTTTAAGAATATCAATTAAGAGCTGGTAATGCTGTGCATGTGGATAATTTTTGAAGAATTTTAATTTTTTAAAATGAGTTTTAAAAAATTAAATTGTAAGAGTTGGAACCCAGCTTGCTGATAACTGGGATATGTTCTAACTGCGTGTATTCGTGTATATGTTTGATTGCGTGAAACTGAAGGGTTGCCACTAACACTGCGAACGACAGCTAAATTTAGCTTTAAACTCAGTTGGCGCCACGTATCACGCATAAGACACTCGGTATCTAGGAGACGAAAAACTCCAGCGGTGACAGCTACAGGGAATTTACTTTCTTAACTGCGTCGAGTTTGAAGTATAAATTACCAGACTTATCACACAGCACGCCGATGCCGTCACGAACCAGCACGGCAGCAGACAGAACAGCTTTTGGATAACTGAACTGCGTTCATAGTCATATGTAGCGTATAATAATGTACATTTTCAGCATTAGCCGGCCTCCGAGTCCAATAGTGCACGGCAGACCCGTATTCCTGCGCGGGAGAGAGTGGTGTCAGCTGTTGGACGGTGATAATACGTGGTGAATCTTTTTCTATTATAGGAACGCTGATAACCAGGAAAATACGGCAACGACTCCCAAGTTTCTTGAAGGTTATAAAATGAACTTTTCCTTTACGGTACAAACTGGGAGGAATGTAGCTCAAGTATTAATAGAAAACTTTGTTCTTCACACTCGAGGAAAGATAGTTGCCCAAATTGTTCACAAGTTATCGCGATATAACACGAGAATCTCAAATGCGTTTTTAAAAACCGTTCTTTTTTTGTAGAACTCAATAAATCCGTGAATTTTTAGCAAACAAAAAACATCGTGTAAACTGAGCGATTATTTTAATTTATTTGTTAGTTTTGCCTGGGGAATTTGTATTGTCACGGCGAACTGTGAACTTTCCGTTTATGTGAAGCAACTGAGCACTTCCCTCCGCCGGCTCCTGGGCAAAGCAATGAAAATTGGATACAAATTTGAATATCATTATCGCTTGATCAAATCATTAGAAGATATCACGAGGTTAATGTGCACTCGACACCCGATGAGCTGCGATGCGATTTGTCGAAGTCTGAAGTACGACTAAAAAGTGAGGCTGGGATTTTGATATGAGTAATGTACCCAGTACAGTCTGGTCTGTGCTTCATGGCATCGATTTTGTTCTAATGAACCGTAAAATGACGATGTTAAGCTCCCCCTCCCCCTGTAAGTAAGCCAAGTGGCGTACAGGCGAGCATACGTCTAGTCTATACACACAGGGTTCCCTCAAAGGAGCGCGCGCAAAACTTGAGCCCACGTTGTATGAAAAGTCCGCATAATCCCAAATGGCTGTCGAACTGACTATCGAAACTAATTCTGGCTTGCTCCGTTGGGTGCCCGCGGATCTATCAATAGTCTTTAAAATAATCATATTTTCATTTGTGCATTTTGAAAGCTTTCGACAAAAATGCTTACATTTATCACAACTGCTGTTTAGGTCTTTAATTCAGTTCTCCGCAAATTAAACTCGTGTTTTAACGGAGTGGATTTTGGCTAAAATGTTGTTTCATGTTTGTGAGCAGGAAACATGATACAAATCTGTATACAATTGAAGGGAAATTCCTTTTCAACCGAAAAATAATCCCGGCTTGTTATAAGAAGTTTCAGTGTGTATTCTGAAATGACTTTCATGTGGTTCTGTACACATGGGTCACTAACCCTGTGGAAAAACAAACATTTCGTCATATTTTATTTGTCAGATCTGATGATTTAGCGCGGTTTATCATGTGCGTTTCTTGGTTACAAACACAATTTCTGTTGCCATTCAACAACATTTTATTTTGCACCTCAAGTTACATTAAAACAAAATCATTACAGAGAGATATTTGAAATAGAGGTGCGCAATGAATTATATAAGAAGGCAGTGATATTATAAAATCCAATTACACGATGCATACAAAGGCTAGACTAGGCAAGCACGGCGCCCCTAAATCGCGAGAGTTTTGGGGGTGGCAGTCCAAGTTTTAACCCCTTTAACTTGTAGGAATAATTAGCGCCGTGGTGAGCTTTAAGGTGTGCCGTGATCACAGGTTCTGTGTGCGTGTACATGGGTCTCAAGTCCTGCTGTATCCTTGCAGCGGATTTGATCTCTTTGCCCGACTAATTTTTTAAAATCCTGATCCTAAAAACAAATTAGCAATACAGTGTCTTGATAGTTATATCATTGTTGAAACAGCTGGATTAAAATGTCAATTGAAGAACATCCAATTATATTATCCGAGTGGAATCTTAGTTGATATATATCGGGAAACGTTTGAACTTGTTTTGGCGAACTGTTAATTTACCGGCAAAGTTGAAGGAAATCACACGACTAATTTTAATTAGATATGATTATTTCTTTTTTGCAAGAGCTGATTTGCTGCTGAGGCGCCATATGCTTGCCAGCCGGTAAAGTAAACTAAACCGTGGTATACGTATCTACATCAAAACATAAATCATAAAGCGCCTAGCCGTTATTATCATTAATATATACATGAGCAAGCCATCTCTAGTATCGTATTGAACTTCAATTTTAATTATCTCGAATGCCATTATTTTTGTCATATAAATTATTTACAGTACTAAACAGGGACTAAAAGGAATCTGTTTTTTTTGTAAGATTTATTTTGTGTCTCAATTCCTGGTTGGGAAATGACGAAAACCGAATTATTAAACTGTACAAAAATAGGACTCTGCAACCTTTTAAGTATATATCGCATGCAAACCAGGTATCATTTTTTTGTGCAAATATCAACATAATTAGTATTCCTAAGAAAACAAAGTATAAATTTATTAAAAGTCAAAATTATGCCGCAACATGCATTATTTAACCCCGGCAAAAATACTTTACCGCTCCGGATATTAAATTTAAAGGGGGAAGTGTGATCGGCTTAGAATGTTTTAAATTTTTTGTGGTCGACAGAATGATTAGTAGCTAATATTCATATGCAACTGCAATAACGAAACTTCTTGAACAAAACTTTATTGAATGTCATTTATTTGTTTTTCAGTGTTGCAAAATATTTCAGTTCAGTTCCTCTGAGGCAATGTTATATTAGTTTATAAAGTGTTTCAGTTATCGGTACGTTTGTAACTGCAACCGACAAGTTATGACAACAAGAGTTGGGTTCAACACTTTCGGCAAATTCAAATCATAATTTGAAAATCAATATGTTTCATGTAAAAAGTGTTTAAATTTTTCATGTTGTTGTGCGAAGATAGATTCCGTTATCATCTCCGGCATCAAAATGACGCTAACGTCAACCAGGAAAACCAAACTAAACAGCGAAAATTTGAAGGCAACATCGCATTTTCTTGATATTTTGTTCAATAGTTCGCGTTAAAGGAGTAATTACGAAAATAGACCAAGTGAGCCTCTGACCTGTGTATATGTGAATATGAAGGTGTTGTGAGACTATAATTACCGGTGGAAACAACCGACCCCGACTCTTGCGGTTCTTATGATTCCTTCTAATTCATTCTCTTTTCGCAAGGTACATGTAAATCGGTTTCAATGACGCGCGTTTAACGGTTTAATTGAATATATTGAAGAAAGCAAAACCAAACATTAAAGCAAAGTAAAAGAAAATGAGACAAAGAGAAACAGAAGAACTAAAGACTGCAAATAATAATTTAAGTTTATTTTTTCAAAGTTTTTACTACCCTGGGTACCAGAGGTCCGCTCTCGCCCAGCCTAAACTAGCCCACACCCCAACCACGCCCGGCTAACGCTCGGCGCGGCGCGGCGCGGCGCGGTTGGGGTCTGGGCTAGTTTAGACTGGGCGAAAACGGACCTCTGCCACCCAGGGTAAGTCAGTTTTACGAGAACCGATTAGTAATGCTGCATCAGTCTGTAGTCGTTTGAACCAGGACTGTAGAAAGGCGAGTGGCACGCGCGCATTCGATCTTGTGCCACTTGTGAAAAGTGAGAAACTGGGTCGAGCCCGCTCAGCGCCACAAATAATCACAAAATGGCGGTGAAAAAACCCCGGATTTTTTATTGATTTTTGGATTGAGAAATCTTGAGAAAAATTGGAAGCGTTGCAAAGTGTAAAGTATGTTTAAAGTTAAGTGACCGTGCGCGATGACCATGTATGACATTTCTGAAGCCCTAAAGTAGCTACAATCTCAGTGTCTATAGAATACTGTTACGGGTATTGTCGCAGTTGTTAGTGTCGCTATTGCTGTTAGTGTTGCTGTTGCGGTTACTGTTGCTGTTACTGTGGTTGTTACTGTGGCTGTTACTATTGCTGCTGTTGCTGTTGCTGTTGCTGCTGTTGATGTTACTGTTGCTGCTGTTGCTGTTACTGTTGCTGCTGTTACTGTTGCTGTTACTGTTGCTGTTGTTACTGTTGCTGCTGTTGCTGTTACTGTTACTGTTGCTGCTGTTACTGTTGCTGCTGTTGCTGTTACTGTTGCTGCTGTTACTGTTGCTGCTGTTACTGTTGCTGCTGTTACTGTTGCGGTTACTGTCGCTGTTACTGTTGCTGCTGTTGCTGTTGCTGTTACTGTTACTGTTACTGTTACTGTTGCTGCTGTTACTGTTGCTGCTGTTGCTGTTACTGTTGCTGCTGTTACTGTTGCTGCTGTT
>JANUFV010000011.1:10837-21666 GCA_024757865.1 Epizoanthus scotinus
CGAGACTCCGAGACCCAGTCAAGATATGTCCGAGATTTCCGAGACCCATGTTTTTTCCAGGACCATTCGCCACCCCTGGTAGATGAGCTTTTAGAAAATAGACACCATATAACGCGCGCTCTGATTGGCTAAAGTTCCATGTTATAAAACTGGATATAAACCACGATTCAAACAAAGTGACGACGCGTAGTTCGACAAATGGAATATTTTTTTAAATGAATAAAAACAGCGTCGGCTTTGCCTCCTTTTCTCTCAACACTTTTCTCGTGTTCCTCTACGTCATAGCGTTTTATATTATTGTCTATAAACACCAGCGATGCTGTTTTATTCCCTTTTAAATATAAGACGGGGGATTATAACCGGGGGGGGGGGCTTTAATGTAGGGTTATACGGTATTTGTGTCAATCTGTAGCATGAATGGATATCTAGGTCTATATACATGAGCAAGAAACCGATTTAGCCGGCGAATACATCGGATCGTTTATATGTTCAATCGTTAGTATCATTAGATCGATTTCTTAGCTGCAAATATGCTTAAAAAAGCTCAACTTTCAGGGCCGTAGTCAGACTTCCAATAAAGAGCATGCAAACAAGCACTGAAAGCCTGCAGCTCTAACAAACCAGAAGATTTTGAAAAACTTTTTAACAATGGAATAGTAATATGATAGGATAAGAATCAAATGAGTCGGTAGAGCACAGCAAACTGAATCCAACACGTCAATCTTATCAGGAATAGAAAGTATTTTGTATTACTTTGTATTGAATAAGTAAGTCATTTTGGACACGCAGCTTATATCATTTAGAGCGAACAGTAATACCTCCCCCTCCCCCCTTAATCTACAACCTTCCCTCTCCTTTGGTCCGTTACAGGTACGTCCGTACAGATATCCTCGTGTACCGAACAAAGATGACGTCACACTCGAAAATCTAACAGAGAAATATGTAGTCACCCAACCATAACCTAAGACCTACCTCACCCTTGTCTAGACAATAGATTTCCGTACATGAGGAAGGACCCCAGATATCGCCATTAAAGATCCATTCTTCCTGTACCTTACTTTCAGAACTGGTCAATGTCATGGCACTTACTCTAGAGCAAAAAATATTTCTGTGTTCATTGACATTTCTGCTTATGACAGCGTTTTGAATTGAGGCGTTCATTCGTACGGAATTCTGGGTAGAGCCAATTGTGGACGAACATGGATTGGTTGTGTAATTGACGTGTTTGTAGCTAGCACTATATATACACAGTATCGGCTCAACAGGCAGCACTCATTGTGTTTGACTAACGATCAAGTGAACAGATTACCAAGATTTCTTAATTCATCGATCACTAACCTCTACTCTCCAGCCAGAATGGATCTAGTGAGACCCAGTTATCTGTTTCATCCCTATGGTTGTCGGTACCCCGCGGAAATCAGGTACCGGCTGTCTCCGCAGGATTGGTACGCCAGCTACGCGGCCCGCTGTACCTGCGAATGTTACTGTGAACGCGCACAATATCCAACCAGGTCGGACCAGGATATTGGGGAGAAACGGGCTCTAAACCCGAGCTCTGCTGATGACGTGAGGGGAAACGAAAAGGATGCAATTATGATGGCCCATAACCCAGGTTTGTTTGGATTTACTTAGGCAAAAATATTAAATTTAAAAAACACTAAATTTCACAATTGCGATACTCAGAGGAGCAAAGCAGTACAATTAGTCATATTTGTTTATATTTACGTTCTCAGTAGGTTCGTCAAAATCTCAGAATAGTTAACTCACGAACTTGCAATTGCTTCATTATCAACCAAGCAGTTTATCTGCGAGATAAACGTGATGTGAGATCAAGAAACTCAAAGTTTATTACTTGATCTTCTTCGTTATCAAAATACATTCCAGCATTTTTGTGTACGATGATTATCAATATTTTAAGTCAAACTGACTAAAATGATTTTAACTTGATATTTGTGGAAGTTACAGCTTTCCAGAAAGTAGTTTCCCAGCTGAATCTGTTTTTGGTTGACTTCTAGTACAGCAAATACTATTAACTAATTAATGTTCTGGCAGTTTTGTTAACAGATTATAGATTCGAGCTTTTACCTAATTAAAATATCTCACAATTTTACCCAACTGAAATACGAGGGTCTTCATATCAGCAGAAGCACAGCGCACTCGTTCATAACATGTAGAGGACAAAGAATGGAAGGGCTTCACAGGTCTAATGCACGTGATACACGCGGGAACTATCGAAAAACTTATGTTGACATTTGAAAAAATTTCAGTCAAAAGCTGCTTTCTTTTTAACTTTAACATTGTGGAACTGAAAACCCGTGGTCTTATTACGCAAATCCGAAGCAAATTTGCCATTTCTGAATGAGTTTGCGTTAAAATATTCTCAAGTACAAAGTAATCTGTATAATTCATGCGCATAACATATTCTCGTATACCAAGGAAACTTTTCCGCCTTTGAATATGCCATTTGAAGTTATTCTGTATCTAGGTATACAAAAGGTAACGAGATCAAAGGTCTCTTATGTTAGATCTCTTTTTTGGGTTTCAAACCGATTTTTTGTGTCATTGAAACGCGCGCAAAAACGACATTCTAACCAACAAAGTTATAAAGTGGATTGAAGCGCAGACTCCCACGAAATGCGTTCATTCATTCATTCATTCATTATACCAGAGCTGGCGTTTTAATTGAACTAAGATGTTAATGATTTTCTGCAGTAGCTCATAATAAATCATTGTAACTATAATAAAGTTCTAATTATGAATATAAAGAAGGAGGTTTAATCATGGATGTTTGGCACGGCTGACCGTCTCCATCGCGTAACCAGGGGTGCACCCTTTAGCTATCAAGAGTAAAGCTATTTTATTCGCATTAATTTTTTGATCTAGAACCTGTTGTTGTCTGGAGAACTAGCAAAGTACATAGTTTCAATTAAACATCTAAGATTGAACCTCAAAACAATATTTTATTCCACTAATTCCGTTGGTTCTGAAATTTGTGGCTCTCTAATACAAACTCGACTCATGTTTAATTTGGGATTTTCCTTGATCGCCGTTTTCCGCGCCGATAGAAAAACGGAACAACGCTAACACGAGGTTTTATATCATTTGTTCTTTTTTGAATTAAGATATCTCTTATTAGCTTTTCAGTGACAGGGTTTGAGACTGACACCTGTACCTTTAAACAGCTGTCCCCTCAGAAGCAGAACTTTCGAGCTGAGAAAAAAAGGCGGGGTTCCTTCTTTCACTTACGACCGCAAACTCTGTACAAACTCTACCACCAGTCTTGCGAACAGGGCTTTCTAACACTTCATTGTCGAAACGTTTAAACAGTGCATTATTTGTGTAATAGGTTTATTAAAAGCACACATCGAAAAGCAATGGTGTTAGTTTTCGTTGTAGTTCAGTTAGAGTTTAGATTTCGGACAAATAGCAACTCCTTGCGTTTTTCGCGTCACGATATCTGCCCATCTTGCAAGATATGATAGATAAAGAGCCAGGTTTAGTAATTAAAAAGAAAGTTTACAAGAATAAAAACAATCGTAAACTATTATCCGAAACAATACTTAACTTTAACAAATACCCAGCAAATAAGTTATCATACAAGATTTTCTTCTTCTCACTAAATAAATCACCCTTTCTAAAATAGCTACATTGAGAACACAAGCGCATTGTCAAAGGAGCTTGCGACACAAAATGACTCCGCTAGTTTCTCCAAACACGTGAATTCTAACTTCTACTATACGGATTTCTAAAATACGGATTTCGTCTGGATTTCTGTTCTTATTATTTGATAGAACCACTGAAGTGGAACTTCCTTCATCCTCTTGAGGTTGGAGGAAGTCGAGTGTTCGATCATTTCGACGCAGGCCTAGAAATTCTATCAATAACAAATTGATAGTTTCATTTACTATTCTTGTGCCAGGTTGAGATTTCAAAAATACTTGAGTGCACTGACTTGTTTGATCTATTGACAGCACAAATGGTCGCTCCGTTACGAAAATAACGGTTAAAATACTTTGCAAGCCACATACATTTGGACTGAAAGATTATTACTGAGATATATTAAACGATAGACGTTTTTAATAAATGGCTTCCGTGTCATAATACGTTCGCAATTTATTAGTAAGTTCGTGAAATGAAGAATTAAAAATCCAGAAAAAATTAGTAGACAAATTAGTAAGTTTTCTCTTTTATTATTAAAGAACAAAGGAAAAATGATGTGTGTGTCTTAATATACACATCACTTCTCGCACTGTTTGTAGTAGCATCAGTTTTGTGTTTTCTATGCAAATGGAGCGAGTTACACAGGCGGGACAGGTGAACGGCTGATCCAGCCATATTTACTTGCATGTTTGAACTAGCAATTGAATTAGGGTGGCGACGCAAATCTCCCATAATATACAGAGAGTTAAAAGAAGTTGACTTTACGTCTAAGAGCGAATACTGAACGTACGAATCTTGATTTGCTCCTGGTATGAGAGCATGACGCTTTTTACTATTTGAAATATGCTCTAAAATGTGATTTTTCCTGAAATATAAACAATCTGAGACTCTGAAAGCTTATTTTTCCCCTTATGAATGAAACAAAGAAAATAGCAAGAACTGTAATATAAAGAGCACCCATAATGCATTGAGGTTTGAGTACTGCGTTTTCATACGAAATATTTTATGTATTTTCAGAAGCAAACGTCTATTCAAAAAGCTGCATGGAAACTTGAGCAGCGTAAAGACAAACTCTAACATCAGCTTCAGTTCTGTTTTATTTAATTTATTCGGTTATTACAAAATAAATGGTTTTTTTATTCACTTACCTTTTCACGTTGCGTAACGCATTACGACTAGTCTGCGATAACCGGCGTCAGTTTGCCTTTCATGTGAGGGGGAAGCGAACTCAGATCACAATGGGACCAGAATTTAGTGGGTCACTGTTAAATCTTGCAGCTAGATTTTACTAACATGAAACAGAAATGAAAAGGGCGTACAAGTAGACGTAGCAAAAGTTAGTATCATGAAAAACGATTCTCTGATGATACTGAACCGAAGAAATATTTTAGATAACCTCCGCCTCTGAGTATAAACCTATATTGAAAACAAAGTTTGATCTCCCCAAGGAGATAGCTGTGATTTACGCGAGGCATCAAGAATTGACTGAGGTGAACACATCAACCGATTTACTAAACTTTTAAACAAATACATTTGTGTAAAACAAACTGAAAAGCGTTTCGTCTTTGTATTGTGAATCCTATTAATATCGCAATAATAAAAATTGTATTCGCATTGTTACGCATGTTAAGTTAGAAATTTACTGTAAAATGTTACACTCGCTCGCCCGCTACCTCGGATCAAACGGTTAAAACGGGAGGTGCATTACAATTCAAAAGGGCTGACATTGAAAACACGTATGAGTTTGGAAACAGTAGAATCAGGAGCGATGCTAGTTTTTGTTTGTTAAGCCTTGGGCTGCCTTGGGACGTGCTTTCCAAACCGACGAGTCATCAGTCTCTAAATGAGAATTTCCTTGATAATTTCAATCAATAAATTGTACATTTAATAGAACGAGGAAGAAATAAAGTAATACGGAAATCTATTAAGCATCACAAATGGAGAGAAGTAGCTGAGTTGAGGAAACTGCGAGTAATACTGCTCCATATCAGAATATGGGATCAGGGCCATCAAAATTATTATAGTGATGGATCGTTAATGGAGTATTGTCAATGTGTTACCAGATCAGGTACTGACATTTGTGAAATGTGCTAAATATAATCTTATAAGGAGCTCAATTTAACGAAATAAGTCTCAGTAAAGGCAAAGCAGAACACGGAAAGCAGTAAGCGGATTAAACGCAGCTGGAATGTATGGTGGATTGTGTATTGATGAAACGTGATCTCAACACCCAAGATTGCCAGAACCGTATAATACCGTGTTAGCCTGTATATTCATTGAAATGTTATAAAATGTATTTCTCTTGCATCACTTTTGGCGACCGTTTCTTGCTATTTGAAATACTAAATGTAAATCAAGTTATTTGGGCCCTATCTATACGTGAATCGGCTCTGATACTACCTCATCCCCCCCCCCACTCCCCCTCGCCCTCCCCCTCCCCCCGAGTAAAAAAGGTGAACCGAAGTGAACAGCGACTTTTTAACACATATGGACAACAGCAACATGTAGTGTTGTTCATTAATGTTTAATGACCCATCTTAATACCACATTTACAAGAACTATACAGCCGACCCGTCAATAATTACGACAACTTTAAGGTCAAGAAACCCGCATGTTGGATCATGTTATAAAGGTGATATAAGTATGCGCATGTGAGTGAGTAAGTGAGTGTGTTATTTCTGCGACCGGGTAATAGCAATCAGTGTTTTCATCAGAACAGAAGTATAGAATTTGGGGAACGGTTGACTTCAAATCTGAGAGCCGTGCTATGGATAAGGTAGCGTTGTTTTGATATCTGTGCACGTGTTTAGTTGCCGTTGCTTACACAAATTCGCATGGGGTCCCATCCTGGGATCCATCTTGGGGTCTCACCCTGGAGTCCCACTGACCCACATTTGTACACCACGCGGGATCTGTAAACTGCAAAAGCCACGCCCACAGGCAACAAAAAACGTCTCAGCCAGTTAGAATTCAATAAGAACAGAACAAACTCTAGTTTTCCTACTGCAGTTGAGCCAAAACGGCTTCTGTGCAGACAGCGGAGTCGTTAGATTATGGAGATGCTCTACCGAGCTAAGTAGGCCTGGCTAGACATACATCTGAAGTTTAATACTAGAAATATTATTTTCATTTTTACCGCATTTCAATTGTGTAGAACTCCCTTCCATGAATACACAGTATCATTATTACATACTTGTTCAGTTTTTCATATTCATTTTTTTGTTTAATTTAATGATAATAACAATGATAAATTTTTTTGACCTGAGACATTAATATTGTGTAATTCGAGCTGAAATAAGGTTCTTGTCTTCTATATTGTATGAAGCGAACAGTGAAGTGTTATACCACGTGTACTGCATCGCAGTGTGCAGTGGTTTTTTGTTTTTTTGTTCAAATAATAATAATAATAATAATAATAATCTTTATTTATTTATTTATATTCGTGGCAGTTAAAACTGAATTAAGAGATAATTACAAAATGTTTCTTAGAAATCAGCATTTCAAAAGTTACACAACAACGAATAAAGACCTCGAAATTTAGTGTCAGTTACTCTGTGCCAGTCCACACAAATAGCTACAGTTTTGTCCAATACCATGAAACTATGAATATATTCAGATTTATTTAATCAACTGTAGGAGTTGATGTTATGCTGTATATTATATGAATATATTCAAACTGAAAACCTTCATAACACGTTTTTCTAAACCCACATAAAAAAATTCAAAAGTCTTTGATCTTGTTAACATCAGCTGTGCTGAAATCTAAATATAATACGGGCAGAGAATGAGATATGTCAGTGCTAGAAACTCACGCGTTATCTTTGATTTTTATCATTACAAAAGATATGTTCTGTACAAAGTAAAAACAAATCAAATTAAGAAGTCGCCTATGCGTCAAGGATAGCTTATAAAGAGTCAACCATGTTTTCTTGGAGGGCGACAGCGATGGGTTGAGTCAAAAAATTGTACGATAACTGAATTGCAGCAAAATCATTTTTCCACCCTCCCCCACGATGTTATAAAATGGTTCGTCCGTTTATTGACGATCGAAAAAAAAAGAGAAGACCTTCCTTTGTGATTGTGCAAATTTGTCCTGAAAAGTCTGATTGTTAAACTTACTTTACCTTAAGCGAATATGAAACCACACAATAAAGTAAGTGCTTCTGAAGTTTCCTACTTAGTCAGATCGAATAAAATAGAAAGTATCTAGAGACAGGAATAGAAAGCAAAAACACTGAAGTGAACTCGTAATGACTTTCCAAATTTTATCAAAAAGTAACAGGTGGAAGATTAATCCGCTAAAGTCGAATGGCATTACATTAGTTAAATCATGTTAATTGATTGCAAGAACATGAGAAAAATAGCTGCATGCAACTATAAAAGCTTTGTTCACCGTTAGGGCGAAAACTACTTGAGGTAGCATGCACTTTGTGCTGTGAAACTGAAATAACGAAACTCAAATACAATTGACAGCTGCCAGCGCAAATGAAATCAAATTATAGTTTACTTCAGTAAATAATCGGTTTCCAAAGAAAGCTTGTAGACGCTGTAAAGGTTACTGGATCCATTTTAAATCGGGAAACTTTTATTGTCCTCCGTCTTTGAAATGAATGAACTTTCTCGAATCAATATCGTTATATGAATAACGCTGGATCAATGTGAAAGCTATTCGCTAATAGGCGATTGTTTGCATAAGTGTCATAGCAGACCATTTATCCAGCTGCTTGCGACTCAGTTGGTTCTAGAATGGAGGACAAAAGCCTCGCTACCTTTCTTTAAACATAAGCGTTGCGCTGTCTGTCGTTTGAACGCGTGTTTAACTGTTCTCTACCCTACATCTACAAGCGACAAAATATATGCCGTCATGAAAACACACTTTACGCGGCCAATTACAAGCCCCCTTAATATCTTAACTTAGAAACTTTCCCCAAGTTTCGTTTTGGCGTGAAACTTGAACTTACTCAAGCGCTTTAACTTGTACCTTTTACGGCACGATTTGACCCATTTATATGAGTTCTAGATTTTAGATTTTATTTCGTTGTATATGTATCTAACAGTTTCAATCCTGGACGATAAAGTGATACACTTTTGACACTAAACCTTCCGTCACCTTCAGTACATGGAGACAATTGCGTATGACAAGATCGCAGCACACAATTCTGAAATAATAGGCGAACCTGTAATATTCATAACACCTGATTTGCACGTGCATTAATATTGAAAAAAGGCGGCTTTAGATACGATCAATCTCCATGTTGAATCTTCTTACTTGGAATTCAAAATTGTTTTGTATCTGAACGTTTTGTGTTATTTCTTATTTTGTGGGTGTGGTGTTTTAGAACTGATATACATTCGACCAATCCTATCAGCCAGTTGCCCCAAACCTATATGGAACAATTTACCTCCATCGATAAGACAGAAGAAATCACTTCATATACTATTAAAACTGCTCTTAAAATGCATGTTTTACCTGGTAGATTATAGATTACATTTTATCAATTTATTTAAGGTCATTTAACGTATAGGTTTAAAGTTTTAAAATGTATTGTTATGCGGCTTTTGAACATATCTATATGTAAATTACATTTGAACAGACATTTAAATGCTACTGAAACAAAACACAAATCAGTCAATGACCATCAGCAGGAATACCTAAAATGTGTGCAATTCTGCAGTTGGTTACGGCTCCATTAAATCCTATACCACGCACAATATAAATGTGTTTTATTATTATTATTAGTAGTAGTAGTATGATATTTGTTATTACAGTTGGACTGAAGTGACCGTGAGAGATACCGACGGACTGGAGAGACAGACAGACAGACAGACAGACAGAAAAAGACTGAGATAGATAGAGATAGACAGACAGACAGACAGACAAACAAACAGACAGACAGACAGACAAACAGAGAGAAAAAGACTGAGATAGATAGAGATAGATAGACAGACAGACAGACAGACAGACAGACAAACAAACAGACAGACAGACAGACAGAAAAAGACTGAGATAAATAGATAGAGATGAGCAGACAGACAGACAAACAGACAAACAGAAAGACAGACAGACAAAGACTAAGATAGAAAGAGATGGGCAGACAGACAGACAAACAGACAGACAAACAGACAGATAAACAGACAGACAGACAGAGAGAAAAAGAATGAGATAGATAGAGATGAGCAGACAGACAGACAGACAGAAACTGAAAAAATTGAGATAGATAGAGATGGGCAGACAGACAGACAAACAGACAGACAGACAGACAGACAAAGACTGAGATAGATAGAGATGGGCAAACAGACAGACAGTCAGATAGATAGACAGACAGACAGACAGACAGACAGACAGACAGACAGACAGACAGACAAACAGAAAGACAGACAGACAAAGACTAAGATAGAAAGAGATGGGCAGACAGACAGACAAACAGACAGACAGACAGACAGATAAACAGACAGACAGACAGACAGCTGGAGAGTTAGAGAGACAGACAAAAAGAAAGAAGAGGCTGGAGCACTCAGGTGAAGGCGGCAGCCATATGGACGGCTTGTAGAGACCGCAACATAGACGGAGTATTAAATCACGGGTCGCAAGATCGATCGCGTCTCAAATCCTCAATCGAAACTTTATTGAATGAAAAATATAGAAGCATGTTTCTTCAGTGATTTGACCGTGACAGACAAGTGGCCATGAATATTGAAATGTTTAGATCTAAACTTGTTTTGCAGGGTCTCTAATGCAGAAAAACCAGTAAATGTCCTCACGGAGTCTTTCGCCGTGCACTTCCGACACTTTTTGGTCGGCTTTCAACCGATCATAGCTCGCGTTATACGATTCAACCGAGTATCTATGTATCATTTATTCATCGTGTTCAATGATTAATCGCCATTTCCACTTACTTTCTAGATCCTTACTCTGATAAACCCGGCAGGCGCAATCGGACAACTTACAAACGCTGGCAGATTGAGGAGTTGGAGCGCGCCTTTTGCCTCAACCCTTACCCGACCAGCGTGTTTAAGAAAGCTCTCGCCATGAGACTGGGGCTGAGAGACTCCAGAGTACAGGTAGGGTAACCAGGCCACTATTAGAGAGGGGTCAGATTGATCCGCCAAGCGCTATTAGTTTTCCTGATAGGGAATTATATCACAAAATCCGGTAATACGTGTCATCA
>JANUFV010000018.1:0-37347 GCA_024757865.1 Epizoanthus scotinus
CAACCCTCCCCCACTATAATGTTCGCTGTAGTTTGCTTGATTTATCCCAATAAAAAATGAACATCCCAACATTATATAGTTACTTATAACACAAAATAGATCATTATTGCAAAGCGATTCAAAGCTGTCGTTCTTATTTCAACGATATTTACAGACTCATCAGACAGTTTTAAAATACTTTATGTAAATTTGTAGACTATCCTACATCTAAAGCATAGATTTCCCTGGTATTAACACTTTCCATTGAAATGTTTTAAACTGATACTGCGTATTAAACCCAAAATTTCATAGAGGATATAACATGCGCGCGCGGAGATACGATGTTTATCTTCAAGTGTTGATATTTTCAACACGAGAAGATAAAAATTCGTATCTCGAAGCGGCCATGTAATATTCTGTTTATTCTTCACTAAGTCATAAATGTCGGAAATCCTCGAGAAATCTTCTGGAAATCTTCTGGAAATCTTTGAAAATCTTCGGAAATGTTGGAAATGACATATGTTTTTTAATTTTTGAAAATCGGCAGAAAATCTCCGGAGAACTTCGGATATCTTCGGAAAATGCTCGGGAACAATCAAAAGTTAGATGTCTGGTGCCGCCTTAGGGTTACAACGTAGCTGCAGCTGTTAAATAGCTAGAAAGTGCTACAGTGCAACGGCGGGAAAATTGTTATTTTTCACGATATTTGATCACATGTGAAAATACCACTTTTATTTCGCGCGTAAATCCTGGTAATTTATGGCTTAGTGAAGAATAAAGTGAGATACCAACTACTGGAATTACTTTAAAATTATCATTTTAGTTAAACTCAATATTTATAATATTAATCTCGGTTTATGATCGATTTCTTAAGATTCGAGGACTCTTAATGATTATTTCCCATGTTTCGTCTAGTTCAATGAATCGTGCACAGAGAAAATAGTTTGTCGCTGGTCTATTATTAATTTATTGATATTATAAGAGTGCCCGGTTTTTCAAACTATTGAAGAGATTATGGGCGTGGCGTGGGCTACTTTTATTTAACCGTTTACGCCTGTTCGACACCTTTACTATAATTGTGAAACTTGCTCTATCAACGATACAGCCTTTGTTACATCTGATAGCTTAACATTTTAGAATAATGTGAACTAAGCTCTTTAGATGATTAATTAAATATGTAAAAGCTTCACAGCATATGAACTGTCATCCGCGAATTATGAACTCTTCACGGTGTCACTAGACACTTCAGAGACTTTCTATTATTTTACAGTTGAGTGCATCAACCGTTTGACAACACATAGGAGGATGTCTGTACTAGCTACATCTGTACTGCAAGGTGTTAAATATACCTTAATGAAAAACGACTAGCTATCACGTGTACAATATTGCTTATTTTGTTTCATGTATTTTCCCAGAATGCAGAGCAAAATGGTAACTTTTCTCATGGTATGTGAAAACAGGTAGTAGTATTGTTATGTAGAACACCTGTTCTGTAAATATTATGCTGTTTCACCGTCCAGTTTTCACTCTCTAGTATACTAGAAGCATTCTCATTTGTTGGGCGATATAGGTAGTAAGAAATTTGTACAACAAAATGCAAGATTTACCAAAGCGAATTCCTATCTAGTACATGGCACCATGTAGCGTTTAATAGCTTTAACCAATTACATTTCAAACCGTATTATTAATTGATAAAGCGATAAAACCAAAAAGACTTAGTGTTAAATCGACTGTGCGTTGAATTCAAGAAAAAGAATTGCTCTAATACTCAAAAATGTGTTTTGAGACAGCAGTTTAACTTTAGAAGCCAAGTTGACTTGTGCTAACAAAGCTTTTGCTGTTGCAAGACAGATTTGGATTTTATCAAATGGCTGATATGAGGGACAAGCCCACTATGGGCGTGTGATGTGATTACAGTCATGACTTTATGGTCGTGGGCCATATCAAGACCTGCTTTGTTATGACGTAATCAAGTGCAGCATGGTCAGTCGGGCCAAGCAAGCCTGGATGGCTACTCGCCTGTTTCCTCGCGCGCTTTTTCTGTCCAGTGAAGCTTACCTAAACATTACACGCTACAGTGCGCTAGCTGATTAGCTTGGTTCGTCCAAACACGCACTGAAGGACATACACCACAAACCAGATATTCCCCTCCGAAGGGCAGAAGGTGGATGCAGGGCCGGGTCGCGCCATGAAGTTATGCCGACAGGATTTACACGCTGTGTTTCCCCGTCCGGCAAACCTTCCAGTTTGTTTTCCTGCATCCTCGTAGTATTGTCTATTTTACTGCAGATTCTTGGTAAGGAAGCTGCAAATTATTATTTTGCACATCTTCCTACAAGTGCTCATTTTAAATAGTTTTCAACGATTCTTGCATCTTTCACACAGGGGCGGGTGCATTGTACGGATCAAGCGCGAAAGTACACATTTGTCCTGTTGCTGGCAAAACTATCAGCATTTGGAACAATGGGCCAAGATATGGAGATTTTAAGGACGGCTATGCTGCTTTATTAGCCATAACTGACGATTCTACAAACTGCGTTTCCGTCTGTTGCCAACAGAAATGGTGCCGCAAAGTTTATCATCAAAAAAAACAGTGTTATGGTGCAACAGGGAGTTCAAAAGGGGCTGAAAGTTACATTCCTAAGTTCATTAAGGATGAGCGCAGTAAGGACGGTCATGGGAAAGACACCCGGACAAGGAGAAAGGGTTAGTATTTTAGAAGACCTGAATTTCTTAAGTTGTCTTCACTTGTATAATTTTTCACTGCACTTGTATAATTTTTCACTTACTATTTCGAATTGAGAATGTAAGTGTATTTTTGATATTATGGTCTAATGTGTATCTCATCAGCTGTCTTATAAATATTGTTAGAAAATATACTTTATATTGTGTTACAAAATAAGCTCTGAGGAAATCAATTGAAGAGCAAAAACGATTTTGATTTCTGATGACCTCAGCTTAACGGAACGGCTTTCGTTATGTGGGGGCGTCGAAGGAGATCAATGGTTGGCTGAATCTCTTGAATTTCATCGCACAAAACGAATGTTTCGTTTGCGCAAAATTTATTGCTACTATTGCTCTAGGTACAGCGTGTAATTATGTTAGCTCCGGCTCATTTCCAGCAAGGGATTCCGGACATTAGTTTACATTCTAGCATTTAGGCACCAGAAATATTATCAAACCCTAACAATCAGCCACCTGTTTGACCTGAATACATTTGGTTTGTTTCTAAAACAGAGATCAGTGGAGCAGGCACTAATGATTAAGGTTCAATGTAATGACACGCTGTTCATGCGGAGATTCTCTTCAGTTTCATTCAAGTGTTTGTTAATAACAATGGCATATTACAAGTATTCCTGTATGTTTTGAAATCTTTCTTCTAATGAAGGAAGAAACTAAGGTAGTTTTAAAGTTCATTAGTTTTATTTTAATATGTTTGATCACTTCTAAGTTTAGCTTGTTGTTGCAATGTTTGGATGAAATGTTTGTACGTACTTCAAGCAAGTTGGTTGAAAAAAATGTCCAATATGAAGATAAAGTTGCCATTTGTTTGTTGAGGCGGAAAGAGAAGATATGGACAGACAGCGAAATGCATACTTCTAGATATATAACTAGACAGGCAGGCACACCAAATTACTACCAAAATGAGATCAAGGGGGTCGAATAACACCACAGAGAGAAAGTAATGCTGTACATCATGAAAGGACGGCATCCAAGCGATCAATTCAATCGAGCAAAAACATTTTTAACATTTTTATCACGCAATCGTGAACTCTAATAAAGATTGAAGATCAGTCAAACGCTTGATTTATCTACTGACCTTGTATCAGATGTTTTATAACACAAGTTAACTTGTTTACATAATATTTTCCTGTTTATTGAACCAAGAAATTAGTTTGTGTCCCTTAAAGTCGACCTTTAGGTCATGGGACGTTGTTTTGTAAAACATAACGACCCTTAGCATAGTGGGGAGGGAAAGGGTTTCGTGTTACCTCTGTCTCGAGGAAGGACAAATTTAGGACAACAGCGCATTGCTTCTAAACACAGTATTTCCTCGTATGAGCGCACAAAGAGATTCTTTAACTATTTTGGGCAGGCACGTACCAAAGATTTAGATAATTGGCGTAAAATTAGGATGCGGGAAGGGAAAGGGACTAAAGAGGAGAAAGTGAACTACATTGGTAAACATAAATAAAGGTGTAATCTCATATAACCATTTTGCTCATTTGCTCACGTCTTTTCAATGTTTCTTTATTTGGGCATCAGTGATCTGAATGGCCCACACCGTGAATTCGACCTTTTTGTTTATCGGGTCAGAGTTGCTCGACTGGCCACTTCTCAAGTAGATCGCAGAAACTGAGGGAACTGGTTCTGGCCAGACTGGCCCTACTCATGCAATGGAATTGCTCAATTCTCCGTTCCGGATGGCAAGAGCGCGGGTGACTTCGGCGGCAAAATTGCTAGTGTTTTCACCTTTCTATTTGATAAAGCCAGAACCAGTTTTATCTTCCCGGCTAGACGAAACAAATGGAAGCAACTTTAATTTCAATGGAAAAGATGTAGTAGTGCGGCCGAGATTAGTGGTGGCGAAAATTTACGACTTTAGAGAAAATGAAATTTTCATTCAGTTAGGGTGAACTAGAACATAACGCACAACCTCCGTTTGTTCTGTTTCATGATATTTCTCTTGCTTTCTTAAATACGATATGCCCTCATTCACAGCTATAGTAGCTGTTACAATATAGTTATCAAATATTGCCAAACAGTGTTTTTTCCTAATCAGTCATTGAACATGACACAGTCGGAAATGTATCAAAATAGTAGTAACATTAATTTCAAGAGTGAGATTTCCAAACTTACCGCCGACATAAAGTGTAAACGTTATGGTTTACGTTAATTAATCAAGGGGTTTGTTTGATTTGTACAGCTGATAGTCAGTGTGAAAAGTCGCCCATTATTTTCAATGCGTCACTCGCCGATGGGTTCAACTCTGGAACCTTCAAGGCTCATGGGAACCTCGGTAGCATGGACAAGTGTCAGCAGGTGTGCTGCAACAGCTGGGGCTGTGACGTGGCTTATATGGAGGGACCTATATGTTTCTCCGTGGTGTGTTCAACACAGGACCAATGTCAGTGGATAGCAGTGAACACGAAAAGCAAAGTGTTTCAACTCTCCTACATTAAGAGGTTGTATAATCGGAAAGACAAGAAACCGTTAGGTGCGTCCATATTTGTTCACATTTTGTGATATACAGTGCGAAGTAAAATCATAGGAAATATTGACAAAATAGAGAGAATTGAAAGAATTGAGAGAATTGAGAATTGAGAGAATAGAGAATTGAGAATTGAAAGAACTGAGAGAATTGAAATAATTGAGAATTGAGAGAATTGAGAATTGAAAGAACTGAGAATTGAGAATTGAAAGAATTGAAAGAAATGAGAACTGAGAATTGAGAGAATTGAGAATTGAGAATTGAAAGAATTGAGAATTAAGAATTGAGAATTGAGAATTGAGAGAATTGAGAATTGAAAGAACTGAGAATTGAGAATTGAGAATTGAGAGAATTGAGAATGGAAAGAAATGAGAACTGAGAATTGAGAGAATTGAGAATTGAGAATTGAGAATTGAAAGAATTGAGAATTAAGAATTGAGAATTGAAAGAATTGAGAGAATCACTCTAGCAAATGTCAATAAAGTGGATTGAATTGAACATACCAATCAAGCTAGCGACTGGTACAATTACCCAAAGTTCCTAGCGCACGAAAACCCTAAAACAGTCATAAAAATGCACTGAAAAGTCCTAAAAACGTAAAACCTAGCATTCACAATGTTTATAGCACAGGAACGAGTTTCGCAAAAGTATATGGCTTTCTATGTGCCTATTCCTTGTGTTTCGTTCACAAGGCATTGTGGGTAAATGTACAGCCGCCATCTTTTTAGTACGGTCAAATGGAGTAAACAAATGTAATGGTGCGGGAAAACATAAATTAATTCATTCCGCACTGACTTTTGTTCCTGTACCATTTTAGACTGCCCATTTTTAAAAACAGCTGGGCCAAATCGGCCCAGGAAAGCATCAGTTTTAAATTTAACTTATATCCCATCTTTAAAATGTAATCTTGTTCATTTTCATAATAGGAGAAAGGACGCCTATTAGCCCTTGGGTGTTTTGGCCCTTGCTCTCACCACTCACTCATAATTTGTTTCATTTTTCTGTAAATATGTGTATCAATATAGGTTGAAATAACTTTTTAAGAATCCAGTGTAGAATAAGTGAATCTTAGATTACTTTCAAATAATTTGCATTCCTAACACCTTCATTAGATGTAACACACGGCAACATTGAAGTGTGAATAGTTTATTAAAGTGAAAAGAGACAAACACATGTCCATAACCCAACTTCTTATTTTTACTTGTTATATCATACTTTTCGTTCAAAATCTTTGTTTACAGCAAGTGCCGTTCACAGTGAGCCAATTGAGGCCGTTAGGGTTCAAATTGAGGCTGACGCCCGACATTTGGACAAACAAGAATCTGTGCACCTCCGTAAGGACCAGACAGTCACCGAGGACGTAGATGAACCAGCTTTGCCACAGTCTAAAGACTATGTAACAGGTACTCGAGAATCATTAACACCTTATTTTAAAGCGATAAGATAAGACAGTTAACGGTAGTAGATCTCAATGGAGTTTTTAAAATAGGTCTGAAATCTATGATTTTAATTTTGTCCTTGTAAGATATTTATTGTTGTACTACTGTTTTCCTAAAGCCAGAAAAAAGATATAACAGGTACAAATTTAGCTTTTCGTCTCCTTGTTACTCCTAAGGTGTAAACTGGCGGGGGAGGGGACACTAAAACCAATCTGCCCATTGTTCAACTTTTCAAAACAAGAAACTTAAATACGTCAAAACGTGTCTGAGTGATTCTCCTCCATAAATGATCCGCTGACAGTTTTGCTAGATGCCGTACGATTTAATGTGAGTTTTGTTATTCAGCCTCAGTATTAGATTCTTCTCAGACCTAATAAGCTACAGTTAGAAACATTAGTCATTGATAATTATTAAGTTTCTGTTATACTTTACTCAAACAAAGTACAAAGTAATTGATACAAATTCTCTAGTTATTTTTTTTCTAGTAGAACGTAATGCATATATTAGTTACTAATGTTTCATTATCAGAGCACAGTTCGTAATTAACTTGACTTCTAATCTGTGGCCCCCATTTGTTCTGCAAATCCATGACATGACGTAGGTTTATGGAAATGCCCAGTTTCAGAATATTTCAACCAGGTTTTGCTTGTGTTTACTTTTACATGTCCACGCTTCTATTCTGATTGGTCGAAATCTTTGACCATGCTGTGATCAGATGGTTTTATTTCATGTAAATCTATAATAAATTACAATCTACCAGTTAGACCTAACGTTGTTCTGAAGAGCATATGAAAATCTTCACCAGAGCACCATATCTTCGTCTGGTGATCAAACTGCATTCAGTTCCCGATGGATATCTGAATAGCGAATCGATTATTGTTCATCTTTTGATTTCTTTTCAACAAAATATATTCTGGGTTGAGAGTGTGCAACCATGTCATTGCTTCACGAGGTAACATATTGGAAACACGTACCTATTTGTGTACATAGATATCCCAAACTTATATTTCATCAAAGACTCGTTCTGTTTTAACGTCATTATATACTAGCTAATCTCTGCGGTAAGCACGCCTCTATTTATCTTTGTTTGGGGTTCACACTGTTTAACTGAGTAACTGGTGTTCGTTGTACTGTTTTACTAATATCAATGTTCAATGTTAAACAAAAGAGTGACGATACTAAGGCTATTATAACGCGTAAAATTCAAGATGTAGGGCTTAAGGTGAATCAAGTTCCTTGATTAATCGGGATTTTAAAATGACGAAGGAACGCTACTTACTGTCTTAATGTTTTCTTGTAATCCCACCATTATTGTTTATTGAAACTATGCTTTCTAATTCTATTCCAGCCGCTTCTAACTTGACATTGGAAAGCAAGTCGATTTCCCCTCAAGCAAATCAAGCAGCAATACAAGTTGGTATTTCGGATAAAGGAACCCTAAACATCACTAGCGATGTCACGAGTGGAATCAACAGCTCGTCCGTTTTCCCGCTCCCATACAGCTTGCATAACAAGACTGAACCTTCACACGCCACTGAAAGATATGTTGATGAAAACAAAGGCTCTAAAACGAGACATACATTTAATCTACCTCACCGTTCAGAGAAACAAAGCACTTATCTTAACAATACAGGTCCCGGTACCACCAGCACCCCAAGGCTGACAACCAGTCCGCCTTCAATGGAAGACACACCGGTACCAACTCGTTTAGGGCGTATATCCTCGCCGGACATTGGCTCAACGGGAAGTCTCGATTCAAACGTGGCTGAAAAGAATCTTTCTGTCAAGACTACAGGTACTGTCTCGGTAGATTTCACGCAAGGATTGCGAACCAACGGAACATTAACGGAGCAGGTTCAGAAGACTGTTGCAGTGCGTAAAACAGCAACCATCCCAGCTGCGAACATCTCAGCACGGACGTCGAAAGATTCCAATGGATCGAATTGGAGAAATTACCGCGTGTTGGTGAACTTCCAGGAAAACGACAATGAAAACAAGAATGCCAATCTTTCAGTGAAACCAGGGATCATGGAATCAAATGAAGTCTTTGCAGGTATGAAACAGACCTGCTATTACTTATGTTTAAGTTTTGAAACGAAAATATTTGTGTTACTTATTCAGTAATGGAATATTAACAAGGGAAAACACTCAAGTCCGTATCAGGATCATTTTGTATAATGTTACATCTGTCATTGTTTTAGTAAAGAAGGAACGGAATGTTTTAAATGCTCGTTTTTAAATAGCTATCGATAAGGTCTCCCTGGATAATCTTTAACTTTAATGACTTTAAAACGATATTAAGCAGTGCGCCAGTTATACGATTTGGGTAAAATAACGGTATATGTACTCTGTATTCCTACTATCTGTTACGGTCAAGGCACGCGAATGCGTTTGCTCCAAGAATGCAAAAAACAATTCATTGGTCGAGACTTGGATTGGTTGTTCTGTTTCAAACTTGTACTAACATTTTAAATAAGTAACATAGATTTCAAACCAGTCTTTTTTTCAATGATAAAAAATAAAAAAAATTAGATTTTCCTAATATGACACACGGTCGCACTCCGATTGTAATCACTGTAGAACGACTATTGTATTTTAAAGTCTTCAAGAGCTTGAAACTAAATCACTTTCCCAGGTTCCCGTAACTGTTGACGAGATATAATAGCATATGTACAGCTAAATCTACTCCGGAAATTCAATTGATCAAAATATCTTTGTTTGGTTAGAGTCATAATAAGCAATGAACTTGAAGAAAATGAAAATGTTGGTAACTTTAATTAAGCTCCCACAATCCTTTTAGGACCTCGTATTTTGCGTTTTGATCTTTGATCTTTGATCTTTGACATCTGCAGACATTAAATATGCAATAGCAAAAGCGCAATACCAATATCTAAAGGAATTATGAGATCTTTGTGTAATCATTTTGTGTAATGTCCTTTCTATTGTAGTAAGTCATCAGAACATCTTGATACATGTTGTTGATAATTTCATCGAAAATATGTCATTACGAAACGAGAACTCTTGTCATACCTTGAAGTCGGCTATTAAGCTGTTGTTGCTATTGCCTATTTTCTTTAATAGCTGTATAATGATGAACGCCAGAGGAATTGGGTTCAGAAACAATCAATAACAGTATTACCTTCAAATGCAGATTCACCACACAAGGGCGGAAATGTTCATATTATCTCAAACGCGACGGGTCAAGCCAGGGAATACAGCAAATCCGCTAAAGAGCTTTACAAGGGAACCAAACATGGCAGTGACGTTTCGCGCCGCAAAGACAGTACATCTATGAGGCGTAAATCCAGGAACAATCATTCGAAAGTCTATCACCACACGAATGGATTTTCTTCCTTAATAACGGATGTTTCAAAGAATAAACTATGGTTTGGTAATGCTGATACTTTTACCAACCTTAAAAGTGGTGCTACCAAAGAGAAAGATAGAGGAAAACTTCACAACGTTAAGCTATCCTCTGGACGTGTCAGTAAGGCGACAAAACAAGCTAAACTTGATCCAAGTGAGAAAATGCAGGAGTCCACTGCAGCCTCGTGCAGGCACGGCTATACCTACAAGAACTATTCTCTCCTTTATGGCATTAAAGCAGGCAACTTCACTTTCCACGGGAGGGAGAAAGACATGAAGACATGTCTTCATCATTGCTGTCACGAGGACGGCTGTAAACTAGCACTTACTATCAGCGAGAAGTGCTATACTCTGGCTTGTGTTGGCACGTATTGCACTGTCGTGCCCGCGAAGAGCACTATTCATCAGCCAGCGGTCGGCTTTGTTGTTAGGACACAAGGTATGTACTGACTTCCTATTCTGCAGATAAGAAAACAAATGTTGTGTGCTATAGCGTGTTTGTTTGACGAACGATGTTTGATTGTGATGTTTACTCGACAGGGTAAACATAGTATTCGAAATATTATTTCTTTAGACACTATATTGTTGTTGACTGGTGTTCTGTTGAAGATGAGTTTTTGCTTACCAGAGAGAACTAATGTTTCACGAGGCTAAAGGGCGAGGGAAACATTCTTCCCGAGAGACAAGAAAAACTCATCTTCCACTGAGAAACCACTCAACAATGGCTTTGTTATATAGCAAATGAAAATAACGCCCATTTAGGGCGAAAAAGTATCCAGAGTATTTGTCTCCGGAAACACAGAATATCGATTAACTTGTTTAACCAATCACAATGCGCGTAATATTTGCACGACATAACAAAAACTTGTGAAATGCTATATATATAGGCATTTTGTAATTATAAATAACGATGTAGCCATATCAATTCCCCTCACTAATAGGCCTTCCCAGAAATAAGTTTTAAGACGAACAATTCCCTAAATCCCCATCGTTTGAAAATGAGCCCAAAAACCCTTTTTGAATTATAACAATTTCTGCGTTTACTAAGGAGTTAAACAACCAGGACAATATAACGTCAGTAACAGCAACAGAAAAGTAACGGAATATTTAGACAATACAAAAATACTGCATGTAAGAATGCACCAAGCCGACCACTTGTCCGCCTGTCCACCGCCATATTTAGAGTAAATTTTTGGGTTTTGTAGACAACTTTTGCTTGAAGTTCTGTTGACATGGAGAAAGGTCACCGTATTACATAGGGTCTACCAAATTTGAATTATTGAAACAGTTACATCGCTTGATTTGCCTCTATCTTTGATATTTTTAATGCTATCGTCGGAAAATGGTAAAAAGATCACCAGGCCAGTTGTTGTTTAAGTTTATACGGAATATTTGTATTTGGAACGTAAGATCACCAATAACAACAATGAAAAGATAGCCCTCCTAAGTAGGGTGATCCTAATTCGAGCCCTTACATGGCAAAAGTTGTCTCTCCTATATATGGTTACCCTAGCAAGCACATAGAGTGACCCTCGCAGATAAACCCAAACAATGCGACAGAGAAGATCGGAGTAACCCTGTGAAAAGAGGCTAGTTTTATGAAGCTGTTTAATATTAACATAGCAACATGGCATTAGTTAACTGCATGTTGTCACCAGTTTCTCTTGTTTCTGTTTTTTACAGCATCGCGCGACAGTGCACAAGTTCCTATCCCAAGGGTGACCCACAGATCACCGGGGGCGCTCTCTTACAATGTTACGCTACAAGAACAGGAGTCGCCTCCCGGTGAAGGGTTCGGGAGAGGCAGAACAGCTGGAGATGATATCGGTAATGCACGTGGAAAGCCGCCTCACAGAACATTACATAGCGGTAGAAAAACAAAGAAACAAGAGATTCTCCATAGCTCATCCCAAGAAAATAAAACACCCGACGTATTAAGTAGGACAGTGCCTGTACCTAAAAGCGAAACTGGATCCCATTCTAAGCTTGACTCTCCTGTGAAGAAGAGTGTTCGTAAGACGTGGTCGACAACTAAGAATCAAGGCAGTAAAGGAAACAATTATACCGGTTTTGCACAATTAAACAATCTTCTACAGTCGTCATTGGTCCATAATAACTACTCTGCTGAAGTTATTCAGCATCTAATTGACATCGGCAGAGTAACGATGGAAACAGGAATTAGAATGATCAAGGCAGACAAAAGAAAGAAACATGTGCTAGTCAACAAAGAAAGTAACACAAATTTAACTTCAATTGGACAGCGCCTCATTGTTATCGGGAAGAAAATTCGTGTTCGAGGTGAGAAACTTGCAACCATGACAGTGGGTATGAAAAGAAGAGAAAAGGTAACAAATGCAAAAGACATTGAACAATCTCTGTTTGCACGTTTAGGGATTTCCCCGACCACTGTTTCAAAGATGTCAAGAATCTCCTCCACCATACGTATGCCTGTGATTAAAATGGTTTCCTTGTGTAGCCATGGCCCCGTTCACCATGGCCTTACTCTTCGTGGCGGACTACACTCTGGCAAGTTTGTTCCTCAAGGGAAAGTGGACACAATAAAAGCGTGTGTCAAACACTGCTGTGCGAGTGAAGAATGCAACCTCGCTTTCGTGGTAAAACACGAGTGCTTCACTGTTACCTGTTACAGCGCGCATTTGTGTGAACTCGTTCATGCGCATAGCGCGTCTGAGTATCAATCGCAAGTTGTCTATTTATGGCGAGGCATTCACCATAGAAAACCAAATCGAAGAAAGCCTACTACAAATCCTAATAGCAAACCCAAGCATAAAACTAAACTTCACTCTAAAATAATTACTTACGGAAAAGCAAGAATACTTGACCTGCGCCAGTGTTTCAAGTCCAAGTTGCATTGTCGGAAAAGTGTGCCTCATCGATATATGAAGAAGGGAGAGTGGCTGTATCTTGGTCAGTTGAGAAACAAAAGACTTTGTCGTCTATCCTGTTGTAGATTACGTGGGTGCAACCTGGTCTTATACCTCCAGGGGAAGTGTTATGCCCTTTCCTGCTATAAGAATCATCGTGGTTGTCCAGAATTACCTGAGCAAACGGGTGTTCCACATATTGTCTTACAAGTGGACGATTATCCCGCCGTTTTGTCGTGGAATCCAATGTTGGTAGGTCATTTAATGCATAACCTCGCTAAAATTCCAGCAAAGCATGTTGTCCAAAAAAAGAAAACAATTAGAACACGAACAGAAAAAATCCACAAGCTTCTATCAACTTGTCCCTATTCCAAGCTTTACTCTGGAGTTCTTCTACGGCGTGGAATGCAGACAGGAGATTTCACATATTTGGGAAAAGTAAAGAGCATGAAACATTGCCTAATATTTTGTTGCGAGACGTCCAGCTGTGATTTAGCGTTCTTATTGGATAACGCTTGTTATTCGGTGCAGTGCTACAGCGAGGCATTGTGTACTGTTGTAGCTTCGCATCAACGGAAATACAAAACACAAGTAGTTTTTGTTGCTTGGCGTTACAATACTCGCCTACAATCTCAACTGCACTATACTGCACGGCCTACATTCCATCAGGTAATCGAAAATAGACATAAGGCAAACGCAAGAAACAAGACAAACAGTTTGCAGAAGAAAAGAGCTAAATTGGTGGCAGATGGTTCGAAAAATCACAAGACTCTGACACAGAACATTACAGTATTATTATCAACAGCACAACGTGACCAACAACAAAGATATCACAAACCGAACAGTTCGCAACTCTCCACCACTAATATAACCTCTCCACCATTTCTAATAAAAGTCAAATTTACTGAACCAAAGTCAAAGGAGAGACAAAAAATGTCTCCCCCAGTCTCAAGAGGAAAGAACTCGGAAAACCTAAAAGTAGATTTTATTGATAAAGATTATCAGGATATAAGAGTAGATTATACTGAATCTAAGCCAGATGATATTCCCGGTTCATATGGTTCTATTGCTATGACTGATTCAGGGAGCGACGCATTGCTCTCAAGTAACCAATGGCAAGTTAGTGGGGAATCGAACAATGACACTGTATCATTTCACAAAGACATGAAATTGGAAAAAACTAACATATCCAATGGGGTTGTAAACAAGCCATTACCATCTCCGATGAACACATCTATCTCTCAAGCTCCAACAGATGAAGCTGTACATAGCAAGGACCATAATAAGGAAGCCATAGAAGAAAGTTCGTTCGCAAGTGGCATCAGCAATAGTGGCTCTGATGAAATAGACTATGAACGAGATACTGAGATTTCATTGGACAGTACAACACACACGCCAGTGCTACACTCTATATTGCCCAGTTCCCTTGTCCCACAAGATAACAGTGGCTATCGTCAGACATTGCCTCTAATTCCAAGTTCAAGTTTGCATAATATCCACAGTGACCATAAATGTTTTTCTGAAGGCATTATATACAACGTCACGTTGTTGGGGGGATTTCATTCTGGTAGATTTACCGCAGTAGACTCCGCAGAGTCCGTAGACGACTGCATAAGATTTTGTTGTCGGTCCGATATATGTGACCTAGTGTTCATAGTTCTCGAGAAGTGTTTTATGGTAAAATGTCACCA
Source organism: Epizoanthus scotinus (assembly GCA_024757865.1). Taxonomy (NCBI): domain Eukaryota; kingdom Metazoa; phylum Cnidaria; class Anthozoa; order Zoantharia; family Epizoanthidae; genus Epizoanthus; species Epizoanthus scotinus. The sequence continues at coordinate 14,573 of JANUFV010000018.1, forward strand.
CAAGGAACTGTGCAAGCCAATACGAGCACAACATACAAATCAGTTCCGGCCAAAGCTAGCCTACGTTGGACGAGTTACGATTAGTTCATCCAAATCTAAAAAACATGTGAATGCGACCAAGAAATCAATTAATCCTATAGAAAATGCTAAATCACGATTACATACACATTTGATAAATGATAGTGTAACTTCAAGTAAAAGTTTCGTGCGGAACGAATTCAATGACACCCGCAACAGAGGAGATAATAAGCCAAACACGTATTCGTCACAATGTACCCCTGGTCAAGTAATGCTTAATACAACTCTTCAGCATGGATTTAACGCTGGCGAGTTTACTTTTCAACCGCACATTACCAGCATCAATCAGTGCGCTCAGCGATGCTGTTACGTCAATGAATGCAACGCTGCCTTCATGATTTCAAAGAACTGTTACACTGTTAGATGTAATTCATCTGAGCTGTGCCAAGTTTCTCATGTTCGCTATCCAGTCTATTTTCCCAGGATTGCGTTTATATCTCGCATAATTAAGGAGAAGCAAGAATACGTACCCACTGTAGATGATATAAATGTAACAGTTGCCATAAACAAATCCAGTCAGTTGTCATGGAAACCTAACACTTCCGAAGAATTTTTGAATTCCTCTTCATCTGTTCATTCTTCTGGTCTAGAAAGTCATGGGAATGACTCAGATAGGAATGTATCAGAACAAGCTCTAGCGCCAAGAAACCCCGAACAAGATCACGATGAAATTCCCAAGGCACTACATAATCCATTGCCCAGCACGCTTCACCCAAGCAGTGTCCAAATACAATTAAATACGATTGAACAGAAAGTATCAAAGGACGGTTCAGGTCCCTATTCTCAGGAATCCTCTGATATTTACCATGACACTTCAGTTAATGGGTCAGGTGAGTGGTCTGGGCTTGAGAAATCAAACCAAGACGTGGCAGAGTTTAGCGGCGAAGACAACATTGGTGATCAAGACAAGTTTTTCGTCCCATATTCGGGCACAGATATAGGAACTGACTTATCGGGCGATGATGATATCTCGTTAAAAGAGGTTAATGCAATTCAAAGGATAGACCTTGACACGTGGGCTACAGAACAGTCTGCTACAAAGTCACATGTTAACCGACCCAATAGCAATACTAAACGTAATCATGAATGTGTTGCAGGGAACGTGCTGTATAACGTAACTCTCCATGAGGGATATGGAGCAGGTGCTTTCACCGATCAAGGTCTCGTAGATGATATACACACATGTCAAGACCTTTGTTGCCAGAACGATTATTGTGACGTGGCGTTTGTTGTACAGGATAAGTGTTATACAGTTGTGTGCTTTTCTCACCAAGCGTGTCGACCAATCAAGGCTCGATACGCGGACAGATACCATCCTAGGATTACCTATATCAAGAGGAGACAGTTTACTGACTTAGCTAGCATTAATAATAAGCGATGGCACAGAAACGGTATACCAGTTAAGAATGATAATGTACACAAGATTCCAGCCGTCGCTGAAAACGATATTGGAAGCAATGTCAATACCTCACAGCACTACAGAATAAACTGCACTTCTGTAGTTCCCTTGCACGATGTTACTCTAAAAGGTGGGTTTCACGCTGGTATATTCACAAGCAGAGGCATGGTTCAAAACATTGAACAGTGTGCAGACCTCTGCTGTCAGAACCCTACTTGTGACTTGGCTTTTATGATTAAAAACGCTTGTTTCGGTGTACAGTGTTACAATTCTATCAACTGTAGCACTATTTCTGCACACCACGCTGACAAATATCACCCGACGATTGCCTACGTGAAGAGAACAGATGGCAACAGAGCTCATGCACAGGGATTGAGTACTAACAGTAGTAAGAAGAGGTTACCAGATAAGGCTGAGAGGCCATGCCAATTTACCAAAGTACAAAAGGAATATAGTCTGCAGCGAGGCTCTTCTGCTGGAAACTTCTCCTTTGCTGGACAGTCCGCTGACATGGCTGACTGCATGAGGCATTGCTGTCGCGATGAGTCATGTGACGTGGCACTTAGGCTGAAGAACAACTGTTATCTGGTATTATGCCACAGCAAGCATTCGTGTTATGCAGTACCAGCCTTGCCGTCCGAGTACCATCCAACAGTCGCCTTTAAAATCAAAGGTAAGATATTTTGTGTTGATAGAATGTGATAACAATATAGATAGATTTAACCCTTTATCAGTCACTTGGCCTGTTAGTCCGTGTGAAATGCTCTTTCTCAGGTTCCCTCAATTAAGTAAAAACACAATAGGAATGCAAACATAGAATATGAATTTTAGTGAAAATTATTATTATTTACACAACAAAGTTATTCAAACTATCTCAAGTTTTTGTAATGTGTCCTCGAAGTTGTGTTTAAATAATGAAAACGGAAATGTCCTCAGCTTATTGTTATCATGACTGTCCAGTCAAATTGCCATCTTTGTTTTCACCCTTTAAAACAGAAGTTACAAAGCCCCCAATCTTCGCGTGGTCTAGTTAAATTTCTATAATGACGTCACATACAACTGAAAGAGTTAGCTAAACAGTCAGAGGGTATGAAATACGCGGGCGTTGTTTCAGTCTTGGCCAATCAGATACGTCATTTACAACTCACATTATATTTTCCGTATAACGAGCTTGTTGAAAGTAAAATATCATAACCTCACTTTTCAGAGTAATTTGTGTCACAAATATATCGAAGATAACTTGTCCGATCACGAATGTGTCCTCTGCATACGAAAACATTCTGACATTGATATAAACCCAATGATAAGCCTAGCCAACTTCAGGTCATTAGGAAATTGTTGCAAAGGGCTCTCAAAGAAAACGAGTTATCGGTGGTTCATTCCTTTGCGTTAGCAATTTAAAAGTTTCGCGACACCAGACGTTGACAATAAAAAGCAAACTAGAATTTCGAGGACATACCACAACAACCTGATAAGGTTTGGATAACTTTATTGTTCATATACCTTTGCCTTTGATTAAACCCAGAGCCTACGAGCGCCCGTGCATCTGCTTTATGAGGTCATGGCGTACGTTTATGTCACAACGAGGTTGCACAGCGAAACAGCGAGTTACAATAAAGCTATAAACTTTCAAAAAACATTTAAATACAGAGTGAATGGTTTAGCCGGGTCTTCGGGTCTTAGCTAGTTTCCTAAAGCCTGATTCACACTAGCGACGCAACCGTAAGCACAAGCATAATAAATTTAAATAACAAAGGAAAAGACAAAGGAAGACCTGGTTTGCAACGAGATGAAACAAGCCCACACAGGTGTTCCTTTGTCTTTCCTTCGTTGTTTAAATTTCTTATGCTTGCGCTTACGCTTGCGTCGCTAGTGTGAACCAGGCTTAAAAGTGCAGACTATCTTATCAAGCCACGCTTAAAAACTATTAACGACTTGCATCTGGAAGTATCAAACGAAGATAGATTGGTTTCAAACGCCTTTTAGTAAGTTGCTATAGCACAGCGCGAGGTATCATAGACTGCAATTTGCCATTTTTTGTCCGTATTTGGCAAGTTTTAATTAGTTAACCGAAAGCAATTATTATCACACCAATTTATTAATTGTAATACAAAACCGTAAGAAGGACGTCGCAACGCGGAAAGCAGGAGTAACCGCAACACTAAATAGTTTGTATATTGAAAGTTAAATTTTCCAACACGAGTGGGAAGGAAGAGAACAAACTTTACAAGGAAGCACCTCACGAGCTGGGGAAGCCGTATATTGTAAGTCGGAAGAATTGTGATCTTTTTGTCTTGATAGCCTAAAATTCATGGAGCTTAATTCATCAACAAGCACGAGACAAATCTATATTAACCTTGAAATGTATGTGGTGTTTACATAAAATACTCAACGCCTACCATACAGAAGAAAGGTAATTATAGAAGCCAGTTATATTTAGTCTTATCACATTATAGTCCATTTGGACCATAACTTATTATTATTATTATTATTATTATTATTATTATTAATATTATTATTATTGTTGTTATTATTGATATTATTAGTTATTATTATTTAACCAAACAACAGGCACCTGGCCAACGAAGCGCATAGCACGAGCATCTAGAGCTGACCAAAGTGTATCACAAGCTTTCCAGTTTACTGCTGTTCTGCATAGGAGGACTCAAGAAGACTTCCACGCTTCTGTGTCAATTCTATCAGCGCACTCGATTCCCACAGCAATGACAAGTTCAGTAAAGGCCATCAATAGCTCCAGAGACTCAGGGCAGAGTTATACGTCTAGTCATCAGGGGCAATGGAACAGTCAGTTTGAGGGCGCTCAACTGGTTAATGTCTCGAGATCTCCAATGCCAATCAGCACTAAGAACAAGACCTATCACATAATGCAAGGAGATAAGGCGATGTATCAGAAAGAAGAAATTGATGGCAATGCTACTGCTCAGGTTAGTATGGTTCACCAGGAAGGCGAAAACCGCAAGGTATTTGTTGTCAGTATTAGCACGGATAAACCTAGTGTCCATATTATCGCTGGGTAGGTTTTCGTGGGAGTCATTTGCCCAGCATTTCGCTGCCGTAATGCTACGTTATTCCACGTATGCATGCAACAGTTATACTTTAAGGTCAATGAACAACAAGTGTCCCCAGCTGTATGGCGATCAATATTTATTTTGTCTGTTTGTACATTGTACATTGTATTTGTCACCTTTTGGAACCCGAATGTGGACAACTGTGGTATTCAATGTGGCAGCACCGACACTACTCTGCCGTAACCATGCCGTAATACTTTTTTCTAAATGGACATACTACCTTTAACGGTTTAAATGATTTGAGGTAAGTAGTAAACACAAACACCTGGATCTGGATATCTCTAATGTGATATGGATAATGTCTGGGTAACACATTTCTTAGTAGTACTCTTGACTTTTGAATGCAAACGGTTTGAGGTTAGCAGTAAACACCGACACCCTGATCTAGATATTTCTAATCTAGAGATCTTGTCTGGGTAACACATTTCTAAGCAGTCCGAGGAATCTGATAGATAGAGTGTTTTGCTAAGCGAGATAGAAACTCTAATCCTATGATAGTGATCATTGTATATTGTTATTGTACGACTAGTAGGTCGGTAGAACACTTTCAATGATACTGAGTATCGTAGGTATGGTAAGAATTGTGGAGTATAGGGTAGTATTAGGGCAGTTCATGCAACTACTGAAAATATAATCATGTTTTATTAAAACGTAACCATAATTTATTTAAGGTACCAGCGAAAAATAGCAGAACTGCGCAAGCGATGTACATGGAGACAGATGAGGCTGACCATTCTTCTAATGCTTCTCAGACATATCGACAGCATAACTCTGCGGTTAACAACAACACACCGTCAATACAAAACTTCGTGAATACAGTTAAACGCAACAAAAAAGTTTTCAAGAAAGGCGACTCTTTTACAAGCAACAATCGTACAGTCGATAAAAGTACACTTAATCTCGTATCAATGGTCAGAGAAAGATCTCTGAGAATTGTCAGTGCTTCAACTCATGTCCGAGGTTCTGCCGTCACTGGTAATATACCCGTTATGTATCAGCCATATGGCAATGGGTTCGTAGCTGCAGTTAATGGAAGCGAAGCTGAAGAGGAAATGACATCAAATGAGACATTGCTTGTTTCTAACGAGACAGAAACAGATATTTACGCTAATGAGACAGCGCCGCAGTTTGTTACTCTCTCGCAGCCATTGCTCTTTTCCGGAAAGTTAACATCAAGACTTACCTCACAATCAACTGTAACTGAACATTCCATTTCACATGCTATGGGGACGCAGTCCAAGGATCTTAATGATGATAAGACAACGCCGATTAACGAGAGTAAGACGCGATCAGAAAGTTCATCTCTTGGGAAAACTAGCTACGTATTACATGTAAATCATGCAGTATCTATTACTGAAAGCAACAAAGATAAAACAACTGTGATGTCTACCACTGTACTGGCTAACCTTCACTCGTTGCATGATACAAATAGTGTGCTTCCTCAGGAACGGTCATTCTCAAGGCAAACTAGTTCGTTGTATGCCTCCTTCAAGCTTAGCAGCAGTATTAAATTTAGATCTGAAACAACAAGTGCAGGCAAAACATTGTTGACAATGAAAGTTAACGCAACGAAACCCGAAATCTCCGTTAACCAAGAAAGCCGAGTAAATGTGGTACAATGGTTGAGTATTCCCATATCTACAAGACCGTTTCATAACAAAGATTCGTTAATGGCATCGACAGTTGTCATGACTTCGAGCATCACACCAAAAGAAAGTTATAGTTCCCATGTTCAGCAACCAACTCCGACACCCGAATACTTAGATCTGCAAGTGCAAAGCCACTCATCTGCTCCAACGTTCAGCAACATCACGGCTGCGAAGAGAACACCGTTCACAGTGGGCGTGGATGCCAGCGTTTATTCCTTATCCCCAAATGTACTTTCATTCAACATGTCTTCTGCTAGTATCCATCCAACTTTAGCTATTGGAACTAAAGTCATAAATGCTGACAAAAACGAAAATGCAGCTGTTTACAATAACAGGAATATAAACAAAATCGAAAAGAAAGAAAGTATACCTGGTTTACCCTCCAGCAAACACGATACAATCGCGCCTAAAAGAACTGTGCTCATTGGACTTGACAGGAATACCGATAACCAAAGCTCACCGCTCTCAAATGTTACAGCCTCTTTGTCTTCAACATCTCCAAGTGATTCAAAAATGGGAGAAAACAACTCTTACAAGCTGTATCGACAGGGTTCAGAGAAACTTGAAGAGCATGACTTGGACAAACCAAGTAATTCTCATGTTTACAGCCAAACAGCCGACTGGTCAGGTGTAGCATTAGCGAACAGTACGTCTCTATTGAATACTTTGCTACCATCTAAAACGCTAAACAACGGGAAAGATATGATAAAAACCGGACATGACCAAAAAGCACCAATTGGTGCCAAGAACGATGTCATTGCTTTTAATTTCCAGCAATTAGTGCAAGAGATAAACGGAATTCTGCGCAACAAATCCATAAATGCGCATTCATTTAGTACATTGGAAAACATAACTTTACATTTACATAATTTATTTATGAACAAGTCAAATAGTATTTTCCGAGACAAGTACGCAATAAGACAACAAAGTAAACCCAAAGACAATAGGAATAGAACTGTCTTACTACCCAAGTATTCTGATAACTTGGAAAATGTGACTGTTAGATTAACTAATCTAGCACTGTCGTTCAGGGATTTACAGAACATGAACACTAGCGTGGATGGAAATACTTACGATGTTGCGAGATCTAACATAGCACGCGAGCAAAAAGAACAAAATACTTATGAACTTATGATGCGCCTCGTATCACACTTGCACAAGCTCAAGATAATGATTGAGAACAGAGAGAAACATATTACTGAGCCAAGATTCCTTATCAGCAAATTGCTAAAAACACCAATACCGCTTCACGTTGTGTCACCAACGATATCACTTAAAACATCAGTTCGGGCATTGCTCAATAGTTCTTATAGATCTAAATCAAATATCGCAGCGCCACCACCTTTAATGGTGCTTAACAGGCTCGACACACCACGCCTTCAATCCAGCCCAGTTCAATTAGACACCAGTCCTTTGGAAAATAGATCTCAGGTCGCCACGGTTATGAAAACGGAGGAAACAATAAACTCAGTGCTTGTTGCTACTTCACATTCCGATACAAGTGAAGTGTTTACGTACGTGACATTTCGTGGTGGAATTGAAGCAGGGATTTTTACAGAACAAGGAAAAGTTTCAAATATGAGCAAATGTGTCCAGCTGTGTTACAACAGAAGCACGTGTCATGTGGCGTACATGGTAGAAAATGACTGCTACTCCATTCAGTGCTACAGCTACAGGACCTGCGAGATACTCCCCGTTTCTTCACCGATAATCAACACACAAGTTGTTTACATAAAGAGTAGGCTGGCCAAGCTGCCATACGACACACCCGGCAGTATTCATACAAACACAACAGCTATTAAAACTGCTGCAGATGATAATATAGCAAGTCTTCGACCATGCAAAGTACACGGAACAGTATTACAAAACGTTACATTCAAGGGAGGAATAGGAGCTGGGAATTTTACAGACCACGGTCAAGTCGGCAGTGTAGACATTTGCTCAAGAATATGTTGCTCTCAGGAAAAATGTGATGCAGCTTTTATGGTTTTTACAAACTGCTTTACTATCGATTGCTTCAGTGTCAATGACTGCAAAGCCATTCCTTCAAAGTCGCACAAGATTAATACAACCATTGCATATTTCCATGGGATGTTTTACAATACGTCCGAAACCAGTAACTCTACAATGTTACAGAAGGAAAAGACAAGCAGCGATAACAACCCGTCGTGTCCGATACTTGGCGAAGTACTTCATGGAGTAACCTTCAACGGAGGGTTGCGTGCAGGTAATTTTACCGATCATGGTGAGACCGCTGACATAAAAAGTTGCATCAACAAATGCTGCAACTCATCAACATGTAACGTTGCATTCATGATTGAGCAGAACTGTTACTCTGTTAAATGCGCAGATAATGTTAGACGATGCATTCCAGTTCCCGCTAGGTTAACACAATTTAAAACAGCTATGGCTTTCATGGACCAAGAACAGTTAGGCAGTCTAAACGTAACATCAACTGCTAACCGCTCCTCCTGCATTCGTCACGCAACATTTGAAAGAAATGTCACATTTCGAGGAGGGATCAACGCCGGAAAATTTACTGATTATGGGAAAGTTTCAGATATGGAAGCTTGCTTGAAAATCTGCTGTCAGGGGACTACTTCATGTGATGCTGCATTTATTGTTGATCATAACTGTTTTACAGTGAAGTGTTCACGACATAAGACACTCTGCCAACCTATGCCTGCCCAAACTAACAAATATGAACTTGCAATTGCATTTGTAAAGAAAAGTGAAAGTACCAACAAACAGACAGATGCAGCAAAAAAAGAATCTATGGTTTTCAAAAACATTATGAACGGAAAGTGTGAAACAAGTCAAGTATTCAAGGGCGTTAACCTCACAGGTGGCTGGGCAGCCGGAAAGTTTATTCGGTATCCAATAATCAACTCGCTGGATAAATGTGTGGAACACTGCTGCAGATATAACGGCTGTAATGCGGCATTCATCCTTAATCAACATTGTTACAACTTGCTTTGCTTCAGCAAAGAACTGTGCAAATTCGCTTCCACGCCTGCCATGCCTATGATAAGCCAAATTGTTTTCTTGCACAAACGACCGGTTCAGGCCAATTCCACAAAGAACAATAATTTATTAGCCAGTGGAAATTCCGTTACAAGAGACATAAGTTTAATGGTTACTCCAAGTCTGACTCAACCGCCATCAAAGACTAGTTTGGGTGTACAATTAATATCAAGAAATGTTTCTGTTAAAAACTTCGAGGGCATTGCCCATCACGATCCTGTTGTTGCAACATTATCTCAGAATATACGTAACAGAAGCAGTACTTTACAAACATCAATGGAACTAACAAGTAATGCAGAATATTTCAACCCAGTTATTGCACAAAACAAAGAACGTACGTCGGTGCTACCAAGTCTTGTATCAAGCTCTACCATCAACGTTGTTAACATCATCAGTGCTTCTAGTCATAAAGATAAGACAATGTTATTTAACGTGAAACCTACTGCAGCTGCTAGGGTTACTACTCCCTCACGGAGCCCATCTGCAGTGCTACAGCCCACTGTATTAGGAGCATCAACAACACCAATGTTTCATTTCGTCCCGCCATATTCTTCATATTTTGTCCCCCTATCGAGTGAAATGTATTCTAGTCAGCCTCCATCCAGAAGTGTGCACATTGCGACTAGTGGCTCGGAAACATTTCTCTTGCTAGAGAACAATGCCAAGAACGCTCAATCACTAACTCACGAACATTATCCATTGCGGAATAGTTTAGGCTTAAAACCCGTACAGGGAGAGCCAAGAGATATAGTTAGAAGTCGGCCAATGACATCTAGCAAACTTGAGAAACAGCATGCACAGTCAACAGAGAATAGTGGAAGGGAGAAGGTGTCACCGTTCTACGAGAATATTTCGAACTTGCTAACAACAAGACTTCACCATGAGTCTACAATACATCCCACTCCAGTCGTATTTGAACCAACTTCATTGTTACCATCACAAGAAAAAGAAACTCCAGCAGTAAACATGTCGGACAGTACTGACTTGCAAAAGACAACTAAGATGATGGAAATTATAACTGCTACTACATCCGCCTCTGTAGAAGCATTGCACAGAATGGAGTATTCTTCAAAGAAACTGGATAATATATCTTCTGAAGCACACTGGCTACCTAACGATGATAACGTCACTTATCGAAAACGTAGGAACAGCACGATTTTAGCGAGTCCAACTGATATTTTTAATCCCACTGTTACACTAAAGGAAAGTTTAAGAGTTGAAGAAAGAATCATGAATGTGGCACACACACTTACAAGTGAAATCACAAGAACACGTCCTACGTTGCGAAATCAAACTTACTCTGTTACTTCTGATGTTACAAGCTCAGACGTAATTGGATCGTTTGTGAGAACTCGAGCTATAAATGCAGTTGATAAAAACATAACACTGTACAACATTATAGCACATGAAGACATACAGTTTAGAGAGGTCATCAGTAGAAACAATGACACCGCATGCCGACACACCTTCATTGCAGAGAACGCGACACTAAGGGGGGACCTACAGGCTGGTGATTATGCGAGCAAAGGAAATGCCACTAGCATTCAAGACTGTTTGAAATTGTGCTGTCAAGCGGTGGAATGCAACGCTGCAGTCATTACCAACAACACTTGTTTTATTGTAGCGTGTTTTAGCGAGAAGCCATGCGAGGCCGTTCCTGCAAGAGATGTAAACACGACCCAACATGTTGCCTACGTAGCAAGAAACGATATGGAAAGAAATATTATACGCCAATTAATAAAACATACCAAAGTAACGATACCACCAGCTAAAAAATGGAACATCACTGTAAATGTGTTTCCCACAAATAGAACCCGACCACGTGTCCCTACTACAAGAGTTAGTAATACCACTTGCAGACGGAGTCCATTACTTACGGGTGCGCGGTTTATACTCGGTATGCGTGCTGGGGAATTCAAGTTTGCGGGTAATGTTGGTCACCCCGATGAGTGTGTGAAGTATTGCTGTGCGTCACACGAGTGTAATGCTGTGTTTATGCTGCGGTCCAAATGCTACCTAGTTGCATGTTATAATCAGATGAGATGTCGGAGCGTTGCTGTGAAGTCTACCTTCTTTAAACCTACAATTGTGTATGTAGCAAGGGACGGAAACGAAGAATTTTACATCTCAGATATGGTGTCTCCTGAGCTCATTAGAAGATTTGCAAAGAAATCGAGTAACCTCAAGGTAAAACCAAAGAAAACTATTGGTAAAAAGCGATCTATGTCTAGTTTTAGTCTTAGACCAAGCGTAGTATTATACTCTGGACGCAAAATTGCCGCAAGTCCAAGCTTGCTGCATACGCCTACAATGGTAAACTTGCGACAACGTTCTGTGAATAAGACCCAAGAGTCTCCAAGTACATTTGAAATTTTGCATTTACATCATAGCACCAGCGTTGTGGCAACAAAAACTATCTTCCAAATGCCACTACAAGCACAAAAACGATTCTATAATGTCGCTACTCCAACCATGAGTTTTCACAGTAAAACAATTGGGACTTCTTCAAACCCGAGACCGCATTTGAGTTCAAGCAAATTACAAGTGATGATTTCTGCTTCTGCAGCTGAAAACGTCTTAAACATAAACAAAGGGGTCGAGAAAATCGTACGAGAAAGAAAGATCAAATTGGAAAGCTTCAGTATGAATTTTGCAACCACTGTAGAGCTCTCTACTAAGACTCCGATGTCAGCTTCAGCTCACAGAGACCAATATCATGGTTTAGTGTCAACTGTCAGTTCTGAAAGCAAACAAGGAAATATGAATAACACAGATAGGAGGCATAAAGTGCAGAAAATTGAAACAGCTTCCATATTTACTCCAACTACCAGTTACAAGAGTGTAGCTACATCTGGCATTCGCGATATTATTTCTGCGGGTGATGTAAACACAGCTGTGATTAAGGTACAGTCCACTGCTTCTGGAACAATTGTTTCTCAAGAAACTAAAAATCATAATATTGTTGTGCCGCTCTCGAAAGAAACATCAATAAATGTTTCTCCTCCAGATCGCAGTAGGTCCAGTAGTATCCATCCATTGTCAGAAATGGTTTCCCGACCAATCGCAGCATACTTATCAGCGAGTCCAGCGGTTGCTGAAAGTAGCAAAATTGTTGCTTCAACTACGTACTCGGCAAGCTCTTACATTGACTATCGACACCAGAAGTTCCAGGCAGGGGTACATGATAGAAAAGCAATTTTGCAGCTCCAAGAACAACTGAAGCTTCTTTCCTTGAAACAAAATCAGACTTCATCATCTTTGGATGTTGCTGAGACACTGATTTCCTCACTCAAGGGCTACATAAGTAACTTAACGTATAACCAAGGAAATAACCAACACGGAAATGACACACAATCCATGCATTTAAAAGCCAATTCCACTGCAGAGCACACCATTCGTATCAATAACATTATTAAACGGTTATCTGTTCACTTTCCAAATGTTCCAGCTATTCAATACCTGAACAATACGGTTAGAAAACTCGTGACGAATGCATCACAGACAAATGCCGAGTTTAAGTTGTGGAAAGGAGTTTTACAAAATATCCAAGCGTCATTAGAGGAAGTTAACCAAAAGTCAAAAACAGCTGGCAGTCAATCCACATCTGAAGAAAAGAAGAATGTCATTCCTATCGCACTTGAAGTGAAAACAAAACATGGACACTCTAAGAACGCAACGTTTTCAATGCAGACTGGAAACCCCTCATTGGATATGTCCGTCAGTTCTCAAGTCCATGAATATTTAACAAGCACTTTGGAACTAAGCTTATCAAAACAAAGCAAAAATGTGATTCCAAACTTTTCATTTTACACTCGTATGTCGATATCATCATATTCACCCTCTACAGCTTCTTCGACTCACGGTCAAAGCACGAGCTCAAACGTTGCAGCAAATGGGTGGAACATTGCAAATGAGCGTGGGGAAACAGAAAAGGTAACCATCTTGTCACACAAATTATCTAGAAACGTGCTAAAAGGACCCACACAACATATCTATACCTTGAATGAACTGAAGCCGAAGTTGCATAAAGTAGATGCGAGATCTTCATATCCAAAGACTGCGGGACAAAAAACTAATAATAATAATAATAATAATAATAATAATAATGCCAATAGCAAGCGTAAACAACATTCGAGTGGAATCTACAAGTATCTTGGTGATCTAGTAAAAACGATTGGAGGACTATTGGCATCAAAACAGTTACAAACGACTGCTTTGACTACTAACTCGAGTACCTCATCAGCCTCATTCCAGTCGACAGACGGTAAGATATCAGCAAAGGGAAGGCCTACTAATCTGTTGACCAAGATGCGTAGTACAAAGGCTGCGACTCTCTCCAAAACATACAGTAGTAGCATGACAGTTACTCCCAGCCCATCTATATTGGCTCACACAAGTGTCAGCTCTCCACATGCACGTGCAACACCACCGCCTGCAATAGCCAGGAGTATGACCAATGGACTGGTTCATGGGCGGTTATCGTTTGTTGAGGCAAATAGAGGAATTAGTAGTACATCGGGACATACGGCAGGGCAAGATCCGTGGTACACCTCAGTTAGCCGTTCAAAAATAGGGAATGTGATGTCAAATGCACTTCAAGGTAACCAAACCGAAACTGTGTTAGCTTTCAAACCAATTGTTCCACTGATATCCCATAATTTAAACATTCAAACGACCAACACGAAGCAGATAGAATTCACACAAGATTCAGATCAGTCTCTGAAAGACATCGTTAGAGGCAATGAATTGGCTGAAGCTGTCGAACCCCTGAAGAAAGAAAATGTAGACGTTTCTGGTCAGCGACAATTGACTTTATGCAACCATACAAGGACATACGAGAATCAAACTCTCAGGGGTGGTATTGGGGCAGGAATATTTAAAAAAGCCAACAAAGTTGTCAACATGGTGGATTGTATCCGACTTTGTTGTTTGTCGAGCAAGTGTAACCTCGCTTTTATGTTGCTCGAGCATTGCTATATGGTGACGTGCTATAGTAAACGCCAATGCGATCCAGTGGCGGCTAAGAGTTTACGTTTTCGTCCCAAGTTAGTTTTTGTTCACAGACAAGAACTGTGGCCTTTGAATGAAGAAGATAGAAAATCGAATGTCCCAAGCCAAGCGCGGCAGCAATCAGCAGAATATTCAAAGACAATCGGAACACTCGAAGATATAAAATCGTCACATTCTTCATCAACGAGCACCTCGTTCTTTCGAAACAGCAGCAGCGGAGCAGAAACGATCATTACTTCGCCGGGAAGTAAAAGGACAATCCAACTGTCTACATGTGCCATTTCCAGTCTGCAGTACAATGCTACTCTACAAGGGGGTATTAGAGCTGGTGTTTTCAATGACAAAGGCGACGTGTCTTCTATGAAGATATGTGTTGAAATTTGCTGCGTGGATGAAACCTGTAGTCTAGCGTTTATGATTACAAACCGTTGCTACACTGTAACTTGTTATAGCGACAAACTTTGTCATTACACGCCTGCTCGAAACATACAAGTTCAACCCCGCATTGCTTACATTGCAAGAGGAGACAAAACGCATGCTCGAGTATCCTCTGTCACAGGGATTCAGAACACTGTTGAAAAACTTCCAGTATCTACATGGGCAGCAAAATCCGAGAAGATATCTAAAACAGCTTCGTCACCGTTGCAGGGAATGCCATCTATCACACCTCAACACAAGTGCCAGGCACGTGATCATGAAATTGACGTAACCCTTCGCGGGGGGCTCCGTGCAGGAGTGTTTGAAGAATTTGGGAAAGTCAAAGAAGTAGGCACGTGTGTAGCTGCTTGTTGCAGACACAACAAATGTAACGTGGTTTTTATTATCAAAAGCAACTGCTATTTAGTATCCTGCTTTGGCCAAAGACTCTGTCAGAGTATTCCTGCGAGGACGAACAAATTTCACCCTACCGTGGTTCATGTTAGAGAGAAGCTAAATGAGCTTGCCTGGAAAGATTTCCTTGATCTTGTTCAACCTTCGGTGCCAGCAATATTGAGCAGAGCCATAACTCCTGTTGCCATGGTTTCTTTGAATTCGATTCATAATACAAACGTGATCACCAAGTCAACTTTTCGCACCAAAAAATATGAATTCCGAGAACTCTCCGAGGCATTAGTGCCTAGGGACAATGTTTTGCATGTCTGGTCTTCAAGCGTGGTGTCTGACTATTCAAGCACGGTTCATATTAGCAACACTTCCATTCCACCGGCCAGGTCACCCGCAACTTTTCTCATATCAAACTTAATGTTGTTGCAGAACAAGGTAAACAAACAGTTAATAAAGCTGTTGATTCAACCATCAACTATGTCAACAACTTCATCGAAAGTGTCAAAGATGACTCGTAATCCACCAATTACGAACATGACACCATCACTAAATGTCAAACTGGACTTAGTTAATGAAAGTCCGTTGCTCGTGAACAAGAAGAACAACGAAGATGAAAAGGAAAATGAGAAACGTCCTCAAAAGATTTCTTCGCCGAGAACCTGTCGAACAGTAAATGTTTACTACAATGTAACAGTCCGTGGAGGCATCAATGCCGGTGTTTTTAGAGACCAGGGAGTCGTCAAAGATATGTCAACATGCATCAATCACTGCTGTGGATGGAAACTGTGCACTGTGGCTTTGATGCTATTAAGCAGATGCTTCATAATTACCTGCAAAGATGAACAATCGTGCAGTCCTGTGCCAGCTCCAAACTTTAGACTCCAGCCAAGCATTGCCTTTGTTTCAAGATCAAAGCGAGATAGCGGGGCAAAGAATAATTTCACAATATATTCTGTGAACTCTTGGGTGACTGCATCAACAGTACAGAGAACATTTGCATCAACAACGCACTTAAATACACTATTTCCCAGCCTAGATATCATTAGTACACTGGTAATGGCATCTTCTATTTCACCAACACCAGCAACAAATGTTCCTTTACTATCAACTACAAGTGATATTGAAAAACAATTTGTTTCACGGAGTAAGAATGTTTCTCATCTAATAAAAACAACGAAAACCAATATAGAACAACATCATAACCTCAAGACTGATCAACATCAAAAGTCACAGCACACAAATCAGTTACAGGATATTTTGGAGGAGTCGACGTCACATAAAAACGGCAACAGTTTTGTGTCATTACTGAAGAAATTCCTTCAACCCATTGAGCCGCACTTGCAAACAAAGATACAAGAAAAAGAAATAAAGACAACACACAAGAAAGGGCGGACCGTAAATGTGACAACAAAGCCTTCAGGCAATTCACCACAGAGAGCTTTGAAAGATCAGATACGGAAATCATTACAGGTGTCTGGAAAACACGACCATGACAGGTTCTCAAAAACAAAACACAGCGATCGACAAACTGAACTAACACAAGTAGAAGAAAACAATCTTCAACACAGCGGCGAAGAGCCTAGTGGAACGTTTGACATAGCTCTGCAACATAAGAGCTTTATTGTTGCGCACAAACATGAGGGCAAAACAGCAGCAGGGAATCGTGTATCGACGCGTTACTCGTACGGGTCAGGATCTTCTGATGATGTTAGCAGTATTGGTATCATAAACATCTCGTCATATCACTCGGGCCACAAGGACATGGCAACAAGCGTACATAAACACACAAAGAGTAGAAAATTAAGACTCAACACCGGGTTGTATGACACAAAACCTGCTGATTATTCTAATGGTCAACAGGTTCAACTAAAAACCCGAAAACTTCCGCGTGCAATGTACAGAAATTGGGATGCTAGGAAAGAGCTACTTAACACAAGCGTTGAACAAACTAGCGATAAATACATTCAGGACAGCAGTGGACTTAACGAAAATGACATGCTGAAAGTCGCGCACCGCGATGAACATAAACAGCACAAAAAAATATTAAAGAAAACAATTGCAAATGATTTATTTGCAGGGGAGTCAGGTGAAGCAAGCAGTGGTCGAGAGTTTGTCGTCAGTCTCCACAAACACATACATCGCAACATTCCACGTGTAAGTCAAACTGTGAAACACATTGCCAATCAAGTGAAAACAGCCAGCGAATCGCGCAAGAAAGGTTCAAAGATCTTATCGACCGCCGACAGTTTAAGAAAAATGACTAAAACACAAGAACATGGTATACTACGTGACAAACAAGCACATAATAGTAGCGGTACAAAACATAGAAAAGAAAAAGGTCGCCACAAGATTTATGCAAAACTATTACATCGACACAAACTGAAAAGAAAAGCAAAGCAAAAGATTGGTTTCTCAGTTGTTCGAAAAAGCAAGATCAATGGCAAGAACTTTTATAAGTCTAAAAAGCCAGGATCCGCTGCACATCGAAAGACCATAGTTAATCATTCTTCCACTGTCACAAGTGAGAGCATCAAATTGGCACCGTTCTTGTCAAATAGAAACTCTCATAAGTTGTACACTATAAACATTTCAGCCCATCATGGGGCAAAGAAGTCGGGATATTCCAGCGGGCTGAAACCGACTTCAGTATCTCCTTTCACTCGTCCTAGTTCTTCCTCCTTCTCCTCTTGTCTCAATAGCCCGATCTCTTACAATGTTACGCTACACAATGGAATTAGGTCGGGCTATTTCCGAGACCAGGGGAGGGTTGGCAACATGGGCGAGTGTGTTCGCAAGTGTTGTGAAGCCAAGGATTGTAATGTAGCCTTCATGCTAAAAGACAGTTGTTACCTCGTCACATGCTTTACCAAGAAAGGATGTGACTCGGTTCCAGCCCACCACAGCCATTTTCGTCCACGATTGGCCCACATGCGGAGGAAAGACGAACTTCTGTCATTCGTAGAAGAGCAGGGAGAGCATCTCCTGAACCATTCTCTGACAATCGCACCTCACAGCACTTACAAAGCAGATCGAAATGTTGCTAAAATTACATCGCCCTCAGCCCTCCCCGCATCAATTACGATGGCAGTTTCTCAAGACATTACGAGTTTGCCGAAACTAAAAACTAACATAACTGAATCATCCCAGGAAAAGAGTAAAACAAAAATAAATAATAACACGGCAAACAAAATAGTACAAACATCTTCAGAACAAGAGCTAAACAAGCCGCAAAAAAGTAGAAACATTGCAACACAAAAACAGTCACAAAGAATCAAGACGACTGTGGAAAGGACAGAGGAAGGTTCAGGTAATACCATAAAACTGACAACAAGACCAAGTTTATCTACACGAAATATACCATTGTCATCCACTACGGAGTTTTTGAAAACCGCTCTGAACATTATGACTCCGACAGTAGCAACAACAAAAGCACCCAGACCTTTGCGCAAGCGCAGTAAAGCGCAGGTATCACATACACACCACGTGATACCTATTCCATTGATGCAAGTGGAAAGACCTAAAAACGTTAAGAAGTCAAAGATAGGCATCAGAACATTCACCCCACCGTACACAGCAGGCATAAACCACCACTCACTTTCAATGTTAACAACTTTGTTCAGGGCTAAGCCAACGACAGCCCTAACTTCAGGTCATACACGTTCTAATCACGAGGTAATTGCAACAACTGTAAAGCCTTCAGTCAGTGAACTACGAACACCTAAGAACGAACAATATAAGAAGGAACAGTTGCTGCTAAAACAAGGACAAAACTCAAGCATAGTTCATAATAGGAAAAATGCTGATAAAAAAGACACCTTCAGCTTGAAACCAAAACAAATTCACGCAATTAATTATGTACGAAACAATTCAAATCTAGCATCCAACAACACAGAAGTGCCTCCCGTACAGAAGTTGTTGCACATTATCCACGCTCAACAAAAACCTAAAGATACAGGGGTCAAATCAGCTTCTAATGTAGCTCTGATAAGCGACAATTTCAACGAAGCAACTGTAACAACTGCGCCAGAAACAATGAGAGTCAAACAACAAGTAATAACACCACACAACACAGTTATTCATGCAACACAGAAGCCAAGTTTTATCAGCACTGTTAAGGTAAGGTCAGACATTCAGCGACCTACTGCTATAACCAAAACAATAACGAGCCCAGAGTCTAATCAAAAGCCTGCACGCAATACACAAGACATTATGAATTCACAGGCAGACCCAGCGGAATTAAACAACAAAGTGATGCACAATAATGAAGACAACAAGACGCATCAGTCAACTAAACTTACTTCAGTGCCGGGAGACGAACGCAACCGTTCAACCGCAAGTGCTAATATTACTGGAGACAGACCTGTTTTGGATATAGTCAAACAAACGTTATGCAAAGTTGAACCGGTAGAATACAATCACACTTTGCAGGGAGGAATTCAGGCCGGTTTGTTCAACGAAATTGGAAAAGTCAAGAATATACACGAATGTTCAGAAAAATGCTGCGAAAGTAAGATTTGTGATATTGCTTTCATGTTACTTAATCATTGTTATCTAGTGACGTGTTCAAAGAAGCAAAAGTGCAAAAGTATGAAAGCTCTCGCTTCTAACTTTAATCCAGTGTTAGCCCGTGTATCAAGGCAAAGGAAACATGTATTGGTACCTACAACAAAGCCTATACAGTCAACAAGGAGATCGTTCTCAATTTTACCTGGAACTTTAAAACCAACAACAAAACCAGTGCAATCTGTGTCGAAGAAAGAAGTGCATAAACTCTCTGGTTCAGGAGTTCCACACAGCAATCATACCAGCTGCTCTCCAGGCCGGGAGTTGTACAACACGACACTATGGGGTGGACTACATGCTGGAACATTTGCTAGTAAAGGAATTACGAAGACTGTTAAGGAATGCTCCAGACTCTGCTGCGAGAGTAATACATGTAGTCTGGCATTCTATTTATCAAAACATTGCTACTTAGTCACGTGTTTTGACAGTTATCTTTGCCATTCTGTACCCGCACAAATGGAAGGCTTCATGCCAACTATCGTACATGTAATGCGGGTTGCAACAGCAGGAACAGCCAATCGAATTTCAAATGAACAGTCTACAGTAAATCCACTACACCCTGTTGCGACTTACAACCAAACGCAAAGTAACAAGACATCTGGCGACGCTACTCATACAGTACCGACGAAAATCACGGTCAAGGCTGAAACCCATTTAAAGTCAAAGCTAATGGTTCAAACTGTCATGGATTCTTTGAATTCTTTGACTAAACAACAGAGTGATTCAAAGAAACTAACCAAAGGCTGTGCTCACTCCAACCTGTATAGGGAAGTGACGCTACGGAAAGGCTTTTACGCTGGAAAATTCACACCTCATGGCAAAATCACTCATCCTGAAGATTGTCTCAGCATTTGTTGTAAGGAAAAACACTGTAACTTGATCTTTGTGTATCAAAATCATTGTTTTACGGTCAAGTGCCACAGTAGCTTTGCGTGTGAGATCGTGAAGGCGAGACCAACCAAATACAAGCCAATGGTTGCATTCATAATGAGAAATACCACAAAGGCTAACGTCAATGACAAACTGAATGTTTCCTCGTTTACTCCAACTGTTTCGCAAGGACCGAAACTAGTGAATATTGTCCACGTGAACGAATCTCGTCCAAAATGGGAAAACATAAATTATAGACCAACGTCAAAAAATACGCCGCATATAAGAGCAAGTAAAGTCATAAAACAGGACACAGTTAATTTATTAAAAAAACTTAGAAAGAATAGTCGACGTTATTCTCACAAGAAAATGAGTGGTGGCCTTCGTAGGATTCTCCACCAACTTGACAAAACAAAACATCTTCAAAAGAACATCCACCGTGGCCACAATCGTGTTAAGAGGATCCATTATGAACGCCAAATGGAAGTGGTACTAAAAAAGCTGGCATTTATAATGCAGAACAATCAAAGACTAGAAAAAGAGGTCAAGACATTGCTTCATAAGAGACCTAAAGCGGCAAGCAAAGCAAAAAAGAAGAAGTATCTTATAACGCCATCAGAATTGAATACCGCAAACCGTGATACAATGTCAAGGAAGGCAGATTTAAATGAAAACAAGTTGCAAAGAAAGAAAGAAAATAGGTTGCATATGGAAAGACTCAAAATGAAGCCCAAAATGTTAATAACTGATTTGCGCTATGCGACGAAGAAGCAAAAGCCAATTGCTGCAATTACGCTGAAAGCAGGAAAAGTAGAACATATAACGAACAGTGATAAACGAGTTTGGATATTATTGCCTGTGAATAACACAACAGCCCACGCTTCGCAACAACCAACTGCTAGGAACTCAAATACAGCAAAACGGAAGTCCACAATCAGAGCGCACATGATGAATCATAAAGGGAAACAAAGAAATAAGGCCACTGAAGATAGAGTACAGGGCACTGGTACTACAGTGGCGTCTGAACACAAGCCTACAAGTGTGGCAAGCTCTCATCATATTGAATCACAAGAACAAAATAAATTGCCACAGAACTTGTTAAGTACGACCCTACCAACAACTCGGATACTATCAAAAGCCCACACATTAGGAGGCAGATTAAGGCACAGCTCAACCAAACATAAGACAACTCCAACTCCTGACATCGACGAGACTATAGATGATAATATATCCACTGAGCCAACGAAATTTACAACACTTGACCCTACCTTGGCACCTTCTTCAGTGCATCGACAAATTATAACAATGCATGGTACAATAAAAGAGAAGTCTCGCAAAACAGATATGGGCAATGATGACATGAATGAAAAGAAAGAAGATCAAATTGTCGAAGATATGATAGATGATGACATTAACTCTGACGCAGCAGCTGTTACAACAAAGCCATTGCTGCATCGCGAAAGCTCGAACTCACCTACTTGGAAACATACCTCTGTTCATAACAAGCGAAAAGAACTGGCGAATGCAAAGCGAGGAACAGATAGACTTAAACCAGATGTTGAAGAGGTCGTTGATGATGACGTTCCCACAACGTATGTAACTTCCAGGACACATTATGGTGTGTATCATAAAACACAAACACCGCAATATAGAAATAATGAAGGTGGCCACAGGAAACTAGAACATTCAATTACAACAAAGAAACAACAATATAGAAACAAAGAAGAAACTATTGACGATGTTCATCCTACAACTTCCATATTTACTCCGACAACACATTCCTCATTTCATCGTCAAATTTGGACTCCTCCAAGATGGAAACTAAAACATATACACCGGAAAGCATCTAGAATGGATGAAAAAGACAATAGTGAGAGAAATAGGCCAAATATTGAAGAATCTATTGACGACGACGATCATTTCATATTACAAAAACCCTCCACACCAGTGCATCATGTAATTCAGACTCCTTCAGGAAGAAGAATAAAACCTAGGAACGGAAAAGTACATTCAATGGATCAAAGGGACGATAACAATAGAGATGTACCAAGTGTCGAAGAGACTGTTGATGAAGAAGTTCATTCTACCGTGGCAACATCCACTACTCCCTCTTCCGTGCCTCACAAAATTGAGACTCCACCAGGGTGGAAAGGAAGCCGTAGACAAAAGAAATTACATTTAATGGATCAAAAGGACGGTAACAACAAAAATAGTCCAATTGTCGAATTGACTGTTGATGACGAAGTTCATTCTACCGTGGCAACATCC
>JANUFV010000018.1:37447-52702 GCA_024757865.1 Epizoanthus scotinus
GTCGAATTGACTGTTGATGACGAAGTTCATTCTACCGTGGCAACATCCACTACTCCCTCTTCCGTGCCTCACAAAATCGAGACTCCACCAGGGTGGAAAGGAAGCCGTAGACAGAAAAAATTACATTTAATGGATCAAGAGGACGGTAACAACAAAAATAGTCCAATTGTCGAATTGACTGTTGATGACGAAGTTCATTCTACCGTGGCAACATCCACTACTCCCTCTTCCGTGCCTCACAAAATCGAGACTCCACCAGGGTGGAAAGGAAGCCGTAGACAGAAAAAATTACATTCAATGGATCGAGAGGACGGTAACAACAAAGACAGTCCAATTGTCGAATTGACTGTTGATGAAGAAGCTCATTCCACGGCGTCAGTACCCATCACACACTTGCATCATGATTTCGGTAGCAAAATACATACTAAAATGGCAACGCCCACTATTCATGCATCGGGTCATCACGAATTTCAAGATCTAGCAGGTTCAAAATACAAAGCAAACCATCAAGCAATAAAGCAGATACATAATACTCTGAATGTAAAAGGAAAGAACGCTGGAATTGTTGAAGAGATCATTGATGACAATGTTCATCCAACAGATGCACCTACACTCTCCGAAAATTACCATGCAACCCAAACTCAACGGGAAAATTATAACATTCCAGGTCATCAAAAGGCTCGTAAAAAGGTTAATTTAGATGTGAAACTTGTGCACAGAAAAGGCAAGGTAGAGCAAGTTACTAGTGAAGATTATCACCCGACAACAGACGCGACTACTTTTAAAAGCATGACACGTCAGAAGAAAAAAATGCATCAGGAAGTCAAGTCTAATGATGTTGAGGGAAGTACTTTACCGCCGACGGAGCCTGCGCACTTGGTAATGCAACACCGAGGTTTGCATTCACCGGGTTGGCATCGGGGAGACGAGTTACTCAAGAAGATAGGAACGTTGTTTAATCAGCTCCAAGACATATACGAGGTTAGGTCCAACGGCATTATGGATGAAACGAAGCTGAAAGAAAACAGAGCAAGAAATGAGAATATAAATCTAGTTGGAAATTCTACATCTGCCAAAGTAATTAATAACACAGAACGCAACAATAGCCCGGATAGAATTCCAACGCCTCCAACACCAACTAGGCACTTTGTGGGACATCATGAAATCCTTAGACCAACTGGTAATATTACAGATCACAAACACAAGGATAAACCCGGTAACGACTCGTTATATGCGTTAGTGAAAGACATTTACCAGCAAGTTCAAGACCTACACAAGATCAAGGTAGAACAAAAGAAACAACTTAGGAAAACAAATGTGACGATTGCTAAAAACAAAACTTCAACTGTTTACAATTCTACTCTCAATCATACCTCAGTCATTAGAGGAAATAACAACGCAACAAATGCATCAAAACATCACACTGAAGAAGAGGCGATATTGAATGAGGTAAAGTCAATCTTTGGCGAGATGAAATCACTTTACCACAGGAAATTGTCACAAATAAATGCCACCGATGAACATAAAGAAGTTCATTTAAACAACAGCAGTCCTATCATGGCACCTGTAGGACATAATTCCACACATGACACCGCAAATCAGAGCTTCAGATTGCCCACAGAACGAAAGAATGAGGAAGTGCAAGAGGGCAAAGTACAAAACCTAACTGCAGTTAGAGAGTCAACGAGTGATAAAACATCTCTGGATCACCACACTGAACACGTGGACAACACAAAGTCGGCCAAGAACAAGACATCTTCTAAAGGTAGGTGAAACTATTACCAAATAAGTGCTCGAAATGTTTAATGGCATAAATTACCCTTATAGTATAGTATAGGGCCGTGTCCTTGTTCTAGTGTGTATGTATTACTCTTATGTTTGTCTTAGCCACTCCTCCTCATTATGGTATTGTCCATATTGTAATAAATACCCGTGGCGGGGGAGGGGGAAAGTTATTCGATTTATCTGCAAAAACATCTAGATGCAATTGAACTTAGCTGCAGCCTATCAGGTGTACATACACAAAGCGTAGCTAGTTTTAGGCAGGAAAGTCTAAGTGCAGCCTTTTTTAGATTGTCTCTTTTGGAGGCGAAGATTGATAAAGAGAGAAAAATTCTTTAATTCATACACTTCATACATAGTTTCCTTTATATTGCTTTTCTTTTAAAGAAAGAGGAGGTGGGCCAAAGTGTATGAGAGAGAGACGTTTATTAATTTCCCCGTTCATAGGGAAGGCGTTTGGTAAAGGGTGGACTTTATTAGAGGCGGAGTGTTTATTAGGATAATTACACGATAATTACAGTATATGTACTTTTCCAAGCTAAAATCTTTATGTTACTGACGATGGTGTCAAGAGTGCATATACGCAAGCGTATGTATATGCTGAAATTGGCTGATCCGTTCATGGGCGGGTATGTATGTATTTCCACGGCTCCCTCATACCTAATACCTAATACGACACTCGCCGGTTCATTAGGTCATAAGCTAACTGCACTGATGCGCACATTGTACTGTAGACAGCTGTATTTTATAGCTCTGCTGCTGACACAAAAAATACTTTTATTTTTCAGCATCAAAACCAAAATCAGTGATTAACAACAGCGTGAAACCCACGGCTACGAGAAAAAACAACTCTGCGACATTTTTAAATCCAAGACTTGAGCCGACTGTTCAGACACTGGTTGCACCGGCCATGTCTCCTGCTCCCACTCAGAAGACCCAATCTAAAAAACACAGAACAACACTATCCATGGCAGGTATTGCAGACAAAGTGGCTAATGAAGTTATTAACAAAATTTCCAAACAATTATTTACCAACCACAAGCGAACTTACATTCCTACCCCTCTGTCAAATCGGGTTACCATGCCAACGCTAAATGAAGGTACCCTAGCAGCTACAGCAAGCAACCCCAGCCTCAACGGACGAAAACGGGTATCTAACCAAGAGACGGATTTTAGCTCAGACCTTGTTTCAACTACCGACATCGGTAGTAGTGACGTAGTAGAGTCGGCTCCTGAGAAGATATCCGTACCGCCAGGCAAGCACTCAGTACATCCGGCAGCCTCGCCGATTAAGAAGCCATCGTTACACTACCGCAAGTCGAGAATCAACCACAGAACCAAAACTATGGATAAGCTGAATCCGGAGCACCCAAGCTTAGAAGATTTCCATCAGCTGTTCAAGGTCAAAGGGCGAGGTCGGGTTTACAAAAAAGTTGGCATTCCCGGCGGCCTAGGTAAGAATTGCGTTTATGTATAAACTCATGAATTTATTAGTTCACCGTTTTAGTATGAACTACTGAATTGAAGTTGATAGAGTCTGTTTTACCAGACTTAATTTTGATAGCTTAAAGAGCCAGCATTCGAAACGCCAGTTAAAAATTTCCAACCACATATAAGAAAACCCAGATCATATAAAATGTTAGTTGCCGAATCTCAGCATGTTTTGCTTATTTATTGATGTCAAAGATATAATAGTTTAGCAGAACTTAAAGTTTGCAGACACCGAGACATGTATAAAGCTGTGTACTTTGGTGGATTATGTTGTTATCTGTGTGTTAGTAGCTCAGTGTATTACACCGTAGCGATGGAACCTTGGGCTTTGCCGCGTAGCATAACATTGTAAGAGGTCTTTACGACCCCTTACATTGTTGTGCTGCACGGAGGAGCTGACTTGCAAACATTGTAGTGAGTAGTTAGCAGTCCAAATTAGCATGTGCTCCTAGAATTTTGATTATTGAGTAGTTTTCAATTATTGATGATTGCTTATTGGCGGCAATAACAGACGTGTCTCTTCAAATAATAGTTCAATGTTTGACGTTTAATTTCAATTCTAAAGTTGTCACTTATACCTAATGAAAATCAAAAACTCAATAAAACTATTAAAAGAAGGTAACATAAAACTGCTATAGTAGCAAATATCTGGAACAAGTTCAGAACAGTTTGTAAACGTAGAGCTGCAAGGCAAATGAAAATTATAATCAGAATCAATAATTCATGCGAATTTCAATTTTAACAGTTACAAAATATTACAATTGGAATAGCTGTCTCCAATATAAATAGTATTAACTCATAGAGGTCAATTTGATGACATCCCTTTCTTTGTTTTTCTAACGAAAATCCAGATGCAGGGTGCGCATAGATCCTCAAAAGTCATTTTAAAAGTTTCAAAATATAATCTAATAAAAATAATAATAATGATAATTTAAGTATTTAATTTTCTTAAGATTCTACACGGCTGGCCATTTTTCTCTTGAGAATAATAATAATTTCCTTCGTGCTAAAGCCCTTAAAAATGTTGCGAATGATCCTAATGAATGTCTTGAGAAAATCCTTACATTTTAAGACGGAGCTGAACAACAAGATGATTATAGGCCTATTAACTTGATAGCTTCTGTATACATTTCATATGCAATTGCATTTACACTCGTTTTTGATGTAATGTAACAGTGGACTAAGGTAGTTGAACAGAGTTTCACAATTTTTGAGAACTATTTTTTGTTGTTTGATATCAGGTCAGTACCTAAGATGTTATATGTGCTTATAATTGGTCGGATGTTTGATAAAACGTTAGTAATTGCATCCTTGTAGTATAGGAGTCTTCACATGTATCTCCATAGCAACCATTAACAATCTCACTTTCCCAAGACATTATTAACGACAAGTAGAAGCATGACTTTTTGCAATGTAAGCGAGGTATGGTAAACAATATGCAGTATCTCAACAATAGTTGTAAGGGAAATTTAAAGTGGTAAAACCCTCAAGTTGTTCTTCTATCAAATGTGTCTGATAAAACTTAAGCAGCATTAACATTTAATGCAGACTATAACATAAAGGTAATGCCAGTTTGGGAAGAAGACGCAATTTCATTCATTGTAGGACATGGGATTGCGATGATAACATAAACACATTGATAAGAAAAAACCAAGTTGTGTTACCATGATCTATTGGAATACAACTACAGTGTTGTAACCGTGCAGCCTACGCGTTCTCGGCTGCATTGCAAGCGATTAGATACTCGCACACAGGACTCCATACGTGTGGTGTACTCGGACCAAGGTTTTACAATCCCAAGAGACATGTCGAGCATATCACGACGAATAGCTTAGAGAAGACCATATGTTTGTGTAAAAGATGCCGCAACAAACTGCTAATTATTGCTTAATGTTATTTAAGTCAAATTGAGATGAACTTAGAGAAGGTAAGATGTAACCTTAACTTGACAGTGACAAACAGATAGTAGCGTATAACATGCTGGGTCCAGTCTAGCTTGAGAACGAGAATTGGAAAGTGGCGCGTTACCAAG
Organism: Epizoanthus scotinus; assembly: GCA_024757865.1. Lineage (NCBI taxonomy): Eukaryota > Metazoa > Cnidaria > Anthozoa > Zoantharia > Epizoanthidae > Epizoanthus > Epizoanthus scotinus. The sequence continues at coordinate 42,753 of JANUFV010000018.1, forward strand.
AAATAGTACTTTGGTTTGACACAAGTGTTTAGCATAGTGTTTATTGTAGTCCAAGATCTTGAAATGTAGCAGCTTAGAGATAACGACAGCAAACCACTCATACAAGCAACAAGTAATTGGAAACTAACTGAAAATATATTTCGGTTAGAGTCAACACTAGACACAATTTAATTATGCGTTTTACATACACATGCAGACGTGTTAAGCCGATATACGCATTTTTTAGCAGTGGAAGAGTTACATTGACAATTTCTTGATATGTTTGTGTTTGTACACCTTAGGCAACGACCTGTACTTGATATCTCATTTGGGCTTTGAAAACATCAGATCAAGAGTTGCGCTGGATGATTCTGGTCTTCACAATAACGCTAATATGAGCGGAAGAGTACACAAGACGTCACGTGAATTCAAATGCGGGTCAGCTGTTGATATGCGCGGTGGGAGCCTTCTGTTTGATGGCAAAACCTTCAAGAGCAGACCTCGCGAGGCAGTGACCATTGCATTATGGATAAAGCCACAATCCATAACCAGTACATTTGTATTGTTCGGTACAGAAGGAGTGGGGGCTAAGTACGACTTGAGGGTAGCTAACGGAATGGTGCATTGGTCCCACGTGGATGATTTAGGTCAGGTGACTTTCAGCATGGATACGAGGCCGTTTGTAAACGCGGGGGACTGGATACATATTGGCGCCACCTATGACTCGAGGATTAACAGGTATTTGTGCTTTGAACAGATTGTGATCAGATTGTATGGTGGAACCTTTGATAGTTTAGTATAAGTTACCATTGTTCGAAGTAACATGCATGTGTCAAATATACTGTTGTATACGCTGTAACTTCTACTTCCAAGCATTGAATACAAACACTTACCAGGATTTGTATTCCATTTTACTGCTAGTACAATAAATGTAATGATATATTAATAATGAAATCAATTTAAGCCTTGGGACTCAAACATACTCTCAAAAGAATACTGATCAAATACTTTTTATACAATAAACAAGATATTACACGCGCTGTGATTGGTCTAAAACTGTGATCTATTTTTGAACAGACACCAAAATGACGACACGACATCACGCCACTGCTTCTCTATTTCTGTTTTCTTCAAAGCCCTCTCCACTTGACTTTTTTTTTAAGTTTGTTTCTATATTAACGGGCTTGGGTATTGAATATAACTAATAGATTCCATTACTATCAAATGTTGAAAAAACGGATGTCAGAAAACACAGAAAACTCAGTAAAATCTATCAGCTTCTACTATAATACCCTAGATGAATGATTGCAAATTAACACGAGCTTCCATTACGGTTTAGGAGCAAAGTTATTGTCAATGGAGAAGTTGTGGGCGATAGCGAGGGACATGGACTGTTATCACAGAACTGGGAAGGCATAGCGGGTATCGGACTGTCGGGGGGAGTGCAGGGAATTGTGGATGAGTTCTACATGTACAACCGAGCTCTGGCCGCTTCTGATATCGCAGATACCTCCGAGCAGTGTAACCTTGGTGCTGGTAAGAAATGTGCATGTTGTATGATTGAATGGAAAACGTTATACGTTAATATAGAAAACCACATCAGTTCGAAATCAGAACATTATACCAACTAACCACGTTTTAAAAACATTAATTTGTATATAATTACCCTCTAAAAATAACACCGTATCTTCAAGCTATTTAAAATTACCCAATTCCAAATACCAGCTGTAATGTAATTCATGTAATTGTTTTGAATTAAACAAATGACACAAAATACAAAACCCTAACTCTCCTACTGAAAATGTTTTTTTTATATTAACCAAACAAGTCAAACCGTACATTCAGGTGATTTGAAATGTATGTCTGAGCACATTCCCATTATGTTGTACAGGAGGCGCTATTCCAACTAAGGAAGGTAGTTACAACGGACTCATTCCAGAGGAGATGATTAAGGAGGCACAAGCGTTACAGCAGCTGGCCAACGAAACTCTGCTGCACAGCGAGCGGTTACAGTCGAGCCGAACGACACTACGGCCATATCCACCTACTACACCACGCAAATCAACCACTACCACAGAGAAAACAACAGTAGGAACAAATGCTACTACCACAGCAAAAACAACAACAACAGCAACAACAACAGCAACAACAACATCAGCAACAACATCAACAACAACAACAACAACTGCTACTCCTACTACCCGCATCACTACGTTGTCAACAACGCCCTCAGTAAAACACACCACGACACAAAAGGTATGGATTTTAGGTTCACTGACCAACGGATATTTCGTGATGTGAATAGAGAACGTGCAAGGGTTTTTTATTTTCTTAAAAATACAATCCACTGAAACTGATGCCATAATTACCCGCCATTTAGTCCAATTGTATAATTTCGGGTACTTTTAGCAGTTTTATGTGCTTGCAATGTAAGGATCAGTTGCATCCGTGATGCTATGCAGGTGAACACGAATGTCTTGGCTGTCAAGTCTGAAAGATGGTCAATCAGTTGTTGTTATGTTGACCCCTAAATGCTTTAAAATACGCTGTAATGTCATTTTAGTTTCACTGCAGTCATGATAAAATGTAAACAATAACAAACACTTGCAACATCTTGGTTTCAAACGGATCTTTGAAATGTAAACGTGTTGCTATTACGTGCAGTTTTAACACTTGGCTTCTTGCGCTTGAAATTAGAACGACAATTATTTGTTGTTTAGCATGATGAACTTGTATCAAACAAAGTAGTTATTGTTTGTGACTCTCTCTTGTACAGAAACCAGGAATAATCTCTACTACACCGCCATCATCTCAATCAAGCAGCTATCCCGACTGCGAGCAAGGACTGTTCTATTTCAATAGTCGGCTGCGCGGGGGAATGGGCGCCGGCATGTTCATCGACCTGGGACACATTCATGTAACCAGCGACTGCCTCAAGCGCTGCTGCGAGCTTCAGTCGTGCGATCTGGTCTACACGATACGCGACAAGTGTTATGCTGTCAACTGCTTTAGTTCTGAACAGTGTGAAGCGGTCGCCGCCGAACCTTTTGCTGATGACACGCCCAGTCTATACTACGTCACCCGAAAGAGGAAATCCATATTAGACAAAGGTAAATATAATAACAAGTCCACTTATTCCACAAATGCTAGATATCAAAGATTTAGGTATATATATATATACAATTTATATAGCGCTAAAACTATTAAAAATATTCTAAAGCGCTTAATAGAAGGAAATGCATACAGCAACGTCTAAATGCATTATGGGAGCTCTATAATATGCGTAGAGCATCTCGATAAAGGGTATGATTAAACCCATTGAACTGAATAAATCGAAAAGTATCAGCTCCCAGAATGCTTTGTGGGCTAGGTATAGCACTTGTTACCCGTTTTATGTTTGTGGAAATCAAAGTTGTTTAAAAGTTCTGTAGATATTTACCTATATTTTCTCACGACATGTTTCCGTGATGGTGGCAGGTGCATATGGCGCTTTGTTAGAGAATCATGAATATATTTGCAGTAAAGTGAACCCGTTTTCAAAGTCTAAACCGTTTATGCGCCGAACCTTGTGCTAATGAGCTAAATGGTTTACGAGGTGTTTACGAGGTGTTAGAGCTCTTTAGGTTTTCACCGGTTGCCAAGCGAACATAAAACAAACGTATTATGTGCCATATATATAGCATGAAGATACTTTTCACCTTCTTTAGGAAGTCCATTGGATGAAATTACTTTAAAAAAGTAGAACTGCTATACACAAGGGTATATTTCTCGTAATCTTGACAAAAAAGTACTGACATTACCAGTTTTTATGCTTTTGGTATTAAGGCCATTGCGTGTTGTCAGAATTCGTTTGAGGTAGTTGCATACTTGCATATGCCGTAGGACTCCATCCCGAGTTTTGAACCCTTAACCTTTCATATACAATTTGAAGTAAAATGGTACTCCTTTCATATACCTAGACCATAGCTGCACTCCTATCTTAGACCATGAAAAGAGACAAAAATGTCAAAAGTCCTCAAAACATGTACATTATAAACAAAAGTTGAAGCTCGTCAATTAAATGTCCCGTCAAACTTTTGGCTTAATCTTGAATTGGCAGTTTGTGGCGGGATTTATTACCCTTCTATATACCTAGATTTAGTTGATATGCCTTTCGTGACCCTTTAAATTCTTAAAATACCAATTTTCCTAACCCGTTCTCGTAATTGGAACCTCTAACTGCTTGCCGAGTTCAGGAAATGTTATATGTGTGCAGTAAGTATTATGTCGTTGTTCGTCTGTTATTCACCATTTGTTAATACACGTGTAATTATGGTAATTTATGTCATTGCGGCTAAATATTTTCTCTATATTTTACAGAGCTTAAACAATATACAACTCGCCCAACCTGGCGTACCGTGACAACACCTCCCCCCACCCTGTTTACCCCTTATCGAGCGGGTACCCTAGACTGGCTGACGCCTACCAAGCCCACACTAGTCCAGACCACGCCTTCGAATACCTGCACCCAGGGCATGTTCTTCTACAATGTCAAACTACAAGGCGGTTGGCAGGCGGGAATCTTCCTTCAATCATCCTCTGTGCGCGGTATGCACGAGTGTGTGAAGTTGTGTTGTAACACCCCGGCGTGTGACATGGCGTTATTGCGTGACAAATACTGCTACACAGTGCAATGCTACAGCAAAGAGAGATGTGCTGTGACTGGGGATGGAAACTTTCAAGTGTCTTACGTTACTAGAACAGGTAAGTTAACGGTCAATGAACGGTACCTATATGTGGGGGAAGAACTGCTCTCTTTTGGACTATGGGTAGCAAGTTGTGACAGACCAATGGATTAGCAATTAGCATCAAGCTGGTCAGGTACTGACGTGAAAACCAAAAAATAACTTTCGCGTGCTAATACAGGTCCCGGACAAGAAACATTCCAAGGTTTTATGTTAACTTTAGGTAATTTGGCCAAAATGCTAAATCGCAAAAGACATTTGTATTTGTGTCACAATAACAGTAAACAGTAAATCAGTATTATAAAGTGACATTTGGCTTATATTGGTTTACAGGCGTAACAACAATCCCTAGTGTCCCACCCTCAACAAGAAAGATTCCTACCTCTCTACCGACTCGCACAACTACTCATTCTACCCGCCGCCTTACTCCAGGACTGTTTTCTCCCGCCGATGGAATGCGCGGTGGCCGCCGCGATAAATATTTGTCATTGCTACTTGGTTTTGATCATGTGATAGGAAACACTGTGGTGGACGGTTCTGGATTGAAGAATGACGCCACTATGACATCAGGTTTGTTGCTTGCTCTGTTTTCTCGATGACATGCGCGAGCATATGTGCGAGTATGTATGTTTGTCCTATTGAGAGAGAGATTAACATTGTTAACTGTAGCGAGATAGCTAGACCGTCAGTCAGTCAGTCGGTCAGTCAGTCAGCCAGTCAGTCTGTCAGTCAGTCAGTCGGTCAGTCAGTCAGTCGGTTAGTCAGTCAGTCAATCGGTCAGTCAATCAGTACGTCAGTAGGTTAGTCGGTCAGTCAGTCAGTCGGTCGGTTAGTCAGTCGGTTAGTAAGTCGGTCAGTCAGTCATTCGGTTAGTCAGTCGGTCAGTCAGTCAATCAGACAGACAGACAGACACACAGACGCAGACACAGACCGGCACACAGACACAGACACACAGACGCAGACAGATAGACAGACAAGGACACTGGAACATCCGAGAGGTATCATAAGAGGAACAATATAGTTCTTACCGAGTTTGCTTCCTAAAGTGTCAAAAACATAACAAATATTTTAAAAAAAGTTATGTTTTCTCTCCAGAAACAAGTATTATAAACAACAGCAAGCACAGTCCAGGACTACGCCTAAATGGCGGGGAAATCCTTCTAAACGGCCAGACATTTCACTTCAAACCTCACACAGCCATCTCAGTTGCGCTCTGGATGAAATTGGACGAAACCAAAGGGCTTCACTCACTGTTTGATACAAGTGGTTATCGCAACATGGCCCAATATCACTTAGACGTCAGTGGAGGTCGATTGCGTTGGTTTCACAAAAACGATGGAAATGTGATCTTCAGTGTCTTAACACCGCCAGCCGTCAGTCCTCTCAAATGGTACCACGTGGTTGCCACGTACGACTCACGTGCACGGCGCGCAAAGGTGTTCGTGGATGGCTCTCTCGTAGCAACTGGACTAGGCTCGGGGTTATTATCACGTGATTGGAGTGTGAGAGCAGGCTTTGGAAGTCATGCCAATGGAAAACCGTTTTTGGGATACATCGATGAGATCTACATGTTTAGGCGTGCGTTGTCAGTAAGCGAAATCAAGAAATACTTAAAGCATTTAGATAAGGGAAGTGCGGGCCGGTTTGAACCTACCACAACTATTTTCCCGCCACATGATTCCAAAACTTCTAGGCCAACGGAAGGTGCAGATATCATAGAGGAGATAACAGAACCTCCTTCACTACAAACTACTGTACGCCCAAACAAGAGTCCATTTAACAGCTCTGTGTACGACTTTGAGTTTAACACCAAAGCAGATAAACAATTCGAATTTAACACCAAACCTGGTACACTAGAAGGAACAAACGCCGCCCCTGTCACTCCCAAGAAGAACCCGCAACATCCTACTATATCTACAGCGAGGTCACCAACGAAAGTTATGATTCCTATACCTGCCACTACCACCACCACGACTACCCCTACCACTATTACTACCACTACTACTACAACTACAACCACTACCACTACCCCTACTACTATCCCTACTACTACTACTACCCCTACTACAACTGCCACTACTACAACTGCCACTACTACCGCAACTACTACCGCCACTACCGAAAAGCCAACAACAATAAAAACAACACATTCGCCTGCATCAAAATCCTTGTGCAAACCAGGAGACATATTGCGGCACGATGACTTGGTGGGAGGTCTTGGCGCTGGGAATTTTACCGATAAAGGCAATGTGAAGACTATCGAGGATTGTATGAGGTTGTGTTGTGAGGAAGAGAACTGTACCGTGGCGTACATGGTGGCTTCAAGCTGTTTCGCCGTGGAGTGTCAGGACAGAAAGCTTTGCAATACGTACACCAAGAGTCCGTTGGCAATGACCCCTGTCATAGGATTCGTGGACCGCTACCATAATGGAAGTAAGGCCTTGTTAGTTTAAAATATAGAACGTAAAGATATATGATCATAGGAAGGTCTATTAGAGAACTATTAAAGGTACAATCCAATTAGGGGGATCTCACTCTTGCAACATATAATCTTGTCTTTCGTGGTCATTCAAATTATAGTACATTTACTCTAGAATTAAATAAATTGTGTTGAGTTGATTTGCGTTGAAGCGATTTACCTTTTATTAGTAAATAACAGAGAAAATCCTTAAGAAATAATAATAGTTTAACTACCTTGTCGAAATAGATATTTGATTACTAACTAATGGAGAAAGATTTCAAATGTTTTGTGTTTTATCTTGGACTGGTTGTGTTTGTCCAAACTTTTGTTTCATGAAATTTCTAGGCTTCTTTCTGATAGTTAAAACATATGTTTTTAATACTTGTGATTTTTATTATATATCCATTCGTTTATTCATGGATTTGAGTATGCAAATAGAGAGAACAGTAGTTAGGTACTAGCTGTAAACAATAGAACGATGGCAGAACATTGTGGATACAACTGGGCCTCTAATTGCAAGATTACTTACACATGATTGTGTCTAATACCCAGAACTGATGGCTATGGATGCACACACAACAGAGAAGCCAACAACAAAACCATTTGCACAGGTCAATCTTTCTGTAAAACCCAAACTGAAATTGTTCACACCAGCAACAATGGCATCCAACAACCATGTTATCACCAGTTTCAAGAGCAAGCTGCTCTCTACAGGGCCAGGAAACGTGCATTCCTGTACACACAGCCAGCTCTATTCCCACGTGACTCTCAATGGTGGACTTACTGCAGGAGATTTCAAGAGACTGGCCGAGTATTCCACGATGAAGGAATGTGCTAGGAAGTGTTGTGCCAGCCCAACCTGTGACGTAGCTATTCTCATGAAAGACACGTGCTTCGAGCTACACTGCCACAGCGAAGACTTGTGCAGGACGCGACCTGCAAGACTAAAGAACTTTAACCTGATGATGATGTATGTGTATAGGGACAAAGGTAGGACTCTGGTGTTATACTTACCGCTCATAGATACTAAAGTGTTTGTAGCAACTTGTGTTCTGCAGGTTATATACTGCAGCACTGCAAAGCCTTTTGCATATACTCATTATCATTATCATTATCATTATCATTATCATTATCATTATCATCATCATCATCATCATCATCATCATCATCATCATTATCATTATCATTATCATTATCATTATCATTATCATTATCATTATCATATATATAGTGTCTGGAGTACTGCCAATTGTGATGTTTGATAGTACTGTGAGGATGTATGGCAAGACAAGCTGCTTTAATCCAATTTTATTCTAATTCCATGCATAGCAGTGGTTGTCCCAAACTAAAGTCTTAAACAGTGTCTCTGCATCCAAGGAGGAAACTTTTGCTATATTCAAGTACAAACATATTTATAGTACGCTATTTATCACACCAGCATAAACAAAATAAAGTAATGAGGCACAAAATATATGTTTTACAATTTGTTTATCGTTTCCATAATTAAAGATGTAACTCCCCTGGTATTTTCAGTGACGACCCCTCGTCCTTCAACGACTCCACCGACCACTGTACCGACCACACGCGAACCATCCCTAGAGCAGCTTCTTGGTGACGTAAAACCGACGCATGCGCCAAGCACGGAGCCCCGACTAGACAGTCTACTGGCTGACCACCGCAAAGGTAAATTTATGTAAATGTAAAAATGTAAATGTTTCTAATTTATCCTGTCTTATACTTGAATTCCAGATTTGTTTGGTACAAGCTGTGTAAAAAACTATTAGAATTCCATTTTTCTAAGTTTAGTTTACGTACTTCCACCGCCTGTTGTATACGTTTTTCTAGTTCAAATTTCATTTACTCTATTCATTCCTAATATTAACCATTTGCAACAATTATTCAGTCGAAGGTACCATACGTCCTATTCCAACCACGCCTAAGCCCGAGACTGGCCAATGCTCCAAAGGTCTGACGATAACTGAAGTTATTCTCAACGGGGGCATGAGCTCGGGTGACGTGACCCAGTACAAGGAAGTGAAACACATGGCTGGCTGCTTGGACAAGTGCTGTACACGAGCGGCGTGTGATCTGGCCTACCTCATCGACAACGTCTGCTACACCGTCAGCTGCTTCAGTAGCGACCTCTGCAAGACTCGACCTGTCGAGACTCCTGGGATACGAAGTGAGATTACCTACATTCGACGGGGTGGAATTGAACTCTTTAAAACTGAAGATGAAGCAATGGTGGGCGGTATAACATCATCGAACACGCAAGCGTCTGCTCAAGACTCAGGACCCACGAGACCCGTTACAACCATAAGTGTTTCCAAAAGTGAAGTCAACCAAGGAACAAAGAAGAGTGAGAAAGTCAACGTAACAACACCCGCCATTCACCACCTTCCGGAGGAGCACAGCTATTGCGAGAAAGGAAAGACTTATTTCAATGTGCGCTTGAGCGGTGACCTTGGAGCTGGCATATTTACATCCAATGGGCTTATTTCCTCCATGGAGGACTGCGCTACGATTTGCTGCCGTAACACGTCATGTGATCTTGCATACATGGTTGGTAACAGCTGCTACTCTGTGCATTGCTACAGTAAAGAGCTGTGTGAGACGGAGATGGCCTCGCCCATGGCCCTGAACCCCACTATCGCTTACGTGACAAGATACAAGGATTCCAACAAACAGCAAGGTTAGCAAGCTACTACCTTATTAAGATTGATTTAATCAACTGTAGAAGTTGATGTTATGCTGTTCGCCGTGAGGGTGGTAGGTTTGAGCTGACG
>JANUFV010000019.1:0-33202 GCA_024757865.1 Epizoanthus scotinus
TGCCCATATCTAAAAAATTCAAAGACACTATTTACATAAATTACAATAAAATTAAAAGGTGTTAAAAAAAAAGATTTTTAAACAGTTTACATTATTTTTATACATAATAAATTCTTACAACTTTTAAATTGTCTTGCGATGCTACAGATAGAAAAAAGTTCTTCAAAGGCAACAGAAGGCTTCAGACAGAAGCGTTTTCACACATATTCGAACAACCAAACCACAAGAAAGAGTAGAATGCTCGTTACAAGACCTCGCAGGAAAAAGAAAAAGAAGAAATTCGTCACCAAAAAACCATATGGGAACCTTTCCATTAAGTGTCTCAAACTTAACAATTAGTAACAGTGTGGTTTGTAACACTAGCACAAGCGCATTTGTCTCAACCCGAGTAAATTCACGCGAAGCTACATATCGGACTGCACGCTCCAGACTTAGTATCTGGCGCACAACCGCGTGGAACCTAACGAGAATCAAGTCAAGATTCAAGAGGACGAAGAAGACAATGGAAATGGTCCAGTATAGCTATCAATAGATTTATCTCCTCCTTTTTTTGTGTTTTTATCTTTGATACTGGCCACAGCCTCGTCAACTTCCGTAGCGAGTTCGACTGTCCGAACTGCAGAGCAACAATTGATTCCTGTACCACCAGCTTCTTTCACAACAGGTTACTGGAAGTGTATACTGGTGACTGATAATGACTATAAAGAGGAGAATGAACAAAGAAGACGAAATATTATCTTCAACGAGATAGATTTTATCATGAAAATGTTGACCTCTATTATGCTACCATTCAATTATTACTCTCAATTCGAAGGTAAAACGGTGAATTACCTTCCCGGATACCTTATCAAGGTGGCTAACAAAGAACTACTGCCAAAAAGGAAAAAATGAGACCATTATTATACCATAGCCTACAACCGGCTGCACGCATGTTATATTATACCAGAGGTGTTTGAAAAAATATACATATATTGAAGGTCCAATAGGAAATCTCGACAAAACAATTTCCAATAATACGAAAGTCAGATCGCCGCTGTTTTAATAACAGAGAATTTAAAATAGGACGGCAGCCGTAACAAAGACGAGAAGAAGAAGAGAGGCGATGCTGTGACGTGTTATAAGATATAAAGTGGACGCGTTGGAGATGAACGACGAAAAATTGGCTCCTCCACAGAATAATTGAGTATAACAAGTTTTTTCATTTTGGAAAAACCGATCAAAACGACAGAAAACATTCCGGCGCCTTTACCAGGAAAGACAAAACAAAACAAAATGTCGATTATCCAGAATAAAGAACGGAGACAAGTTTACCTTCACTCTATTGGCGTTAAAAGAACCCGACAAGCTGATACCGACAAGCTAGCTGACACTACAAATGTTGGATACTGATCTTGACTCGAGTACAGCATCCTGGTTTAAATCTGGATGGCTTTAGTTTAGTTTCAATTCCTCCCGACTGTACGATAAGGAAAAGATAATTGAAGTCAAAACTGTGGATGGCTTTCATGGAGAAAGACATCGTAATCCTCTCCTGTGTACGCGCGAAGAGCTTTTCAGGAAGAATTGGAACGATTGCAGTAGCAAGGGGTGTGGATATTAACCTTGCCCATAATGAAAAAGCAGTACATATATTTTATCCGGGGATTTTTTAAGCCAAGGACAAGAATCTACGAGCAAAGCGTTATTCATATTCATAGTCTGATGGACGTTGACACCGAGACCGAATATATGTTTGATTTTAAAAGTTGCAAACTATTTGGCGATAAGAAAGAGTGAGCTTCAAAAATAACTGGCCGCAAAAACAGTCAGGTTATCGAGACAATGCCTTCTCAAAGTCAAAGCACGAGGAAACAGATCCAGGCTATGGAGTTTTAAACATTTTACATTCTTTAAACATTTTACATTATTATACATTTTTTATTTAGTTTTCCATTCTGTAATTCTACTATGTAGAACAGGATTATTTCTTTCAGATTACCACGGATATCCTTAGTGGATAGAGTTTGAGCGTATTTTTAAATATTTAATAATTTAACAACTTTTAAATCCAAATGAATGACGATACTTTAATGGAAGACTTTTAAAACAAACATTGCACACTCTTCGTAGCACAAACACAGAAAACTGCATGAAGAGAGCACTGCTGATGCCGAAACGTTGCATGAAGAGGGCACTGCTGATGCCGAAACGTTCAGACATCCAAACACTTGGACAAGAAAGCACAGCCAGAGTCTGGTGCATTATTTAAAAGGTTGTGAAAATAAAACACAGATAGAGAAGAACGATACGAGATTGCAGTCTAAACTGGCTCGTTCATTTTTGCTTTCATTTGAAACCTACAAGAAGTTGGTAACGAATTGAAATAGAACCAGGAAAAGGATGAAAGCGCACTGTTTCGGAGGAGTAACCTCAGGGAAACGCGGCCGATCGGATCATGCGGCCAGATCGTGAGATTGTCAGCCATTTTGTCATCTCACGATAACAACACTCAAGAGACTGCTGGACAATACCGAGGGCAACCCGTGGTAAAGGAAAAGTTGTTGAAAAAATCATAGCAAAGTATGTCAACCGGATTATACCTCGCATTCTGAATCTACTTTGTAGTGCAGAAAGTTACTCTCAGCGATTATGGTGGTGCTCTTAAAGAAGAAGAAGATCAAGGTACGAGTGAAGAGAATAAAGACGACAGACATGAAATGGCCACTAAACTAGTCCAGAAAACGTTTACAATCGAACAAATGCAAGAAAGGATTTTCCCACAGGTTATCGAGGCTTATGCACTATTTCTATTATGCGCTCAACAAAGCTTCTCTCCGCAGTCGAGGAAGCTTTCTAATTGCATTACTAAACCTCTGAAGATAACCAAAGTGGCGTCAGAAGAAAGATTATAATGCTGAAAGAACGCCGCAAAATCGGCGTCAATAAAAGAAAGATTTTTTTCCTCTGTTTTCGTCATAAGAACAGAAAGCTTTCCAATAAGCTCATTCAGAAAAGCCGTGAAAGACGAACTTCTGCTACAAGTGACCACAATATCATATCACGGGGCTTCGAAAAATTTGAGTTTTATATGTATTTGATTTCATTCCGAAGGTGAACCAGCGTACTACCAGTTGCATTGTGACCAACTTACGGAAACCGAGCAGAAAGTTTGCAGAAGTAAGTAGTATATTTGATTTCATTAAACTAAGACTTAGATTTTTCGATGAATCCATAATAAGATGGAGAATGCAGAAGGAGAGAAAGGAATGGTAAGAATTAAACCAAGAGCAACGAAAGAGGGTAAAACAGTGAAATTACATTCCCTGCCAAAAACGCTATGTTCTACGGAGTTCTGCATTCTGCATTTCTAGAAGTTATGGACTTCAAAGACCAGAAACAGCAAATAGCTTAGAAACAGATCAGAATGTCTCGCCATCGGAGGCCATATCAATTCCTCAAGACCATTTAGCAAAGTACTTTTCAACTGTGCCGGGGTCCAGTCAACACAAAAGAGATGAAAACAACATGAAGGTGGCAACTAATTGGAAGAGGAGCCGGAAGAGAAAGAGGAGAGAAAGGAATGGTAAGAAGTAAACCAAAGAACAACGAAAGAATGGTAAAGAAAGAAAAGGCTCACAACAGCAAAGTCATCTTGATATATTAACCAACACGTAAGTTATGCTATGGGAAGGAGGAGAAAGTGGAGAAAGTGGAAAAATCACGACAAATGCATGCCGATAGACGCTCCAACACAAGTCCCGATGGAAGTCCAAATTGTTAGTGCCGACAGCGCTGATTTCAACTGTGTATCCGATTTTGCTGATGCCGATAGTACTAATGCCGACAGTACTAGTGCCGACATATTTCGACCAAAAATAATCAAGTCATTCAGATAGCTAAGTGTGACCACGGCATAAAAACGATGTTGCCGAAGGATTGATATTACGGAAAGAAGTGCATATTTCACCTAAAAAGAGGATTAAAGACAAAGTTGACCTGTTCTCAAGCTCTCACGGCGAACAGAATGGACGCGAAAAAGAACTGGGTTGACGAGTCCGCGACAAGTTTGATTTATGAACAGAAAACACCAAGAGCGACGAAAGAATGGACTCGAAAAAGAACTGGGTTGATCAGTCCGCGATTGTTAATTGGGTCGGGTGCTTTCGAATTCAATTTAGTCTGGAAATAAACGAGTCTAGACAACAAGAATTATTACGGGTTATGCAATACCCCTTGAATTTGTTGCATGTGTTCTACTTATGACTCAATTAAAGTAAGAAAGGTTTACATTTTGGGCTTTGGGAACGGAATTGACGCTAGTACAACAGACTTTCTATAACTTCTTACCAATCCAGTGAAGAAGAATGTATCGAAATTTCGAAGAAGCATCCAAATACATGATGGATTTCTCATTCGGATAACTATATGTAGAACGAAAGAGGAGAGAAAGGAATGGTAAGAATTAAACCCAGGGCAACGAAAGAATGGAAATGTGAGAAGATAATTTATGAGCAGAGATATCGGCAATGAAATAGGTCTCTCTCAATTAACAACTCGAAGTGATAATGAGCAGCTTAATAGATTCCGTTAAATCCTGGCAATTTTTCATGCCGCTGGAGCAAACATTACTAAATGTTTTCCGGAACTTTTGGACCCAATGTCGGGATCTAAGTGGTAACCAAATAGAGTTTTTAAAGGATGCTAAAGATGGCAAACTAAAGAATCTCCCCAAGGTCTATGTACGAAGAAATCAATAGATTGCGCATCCGAGAAAATAAAGACTGGACGCATCTAGTTGAACGCCGAGTGGCAAACAACAGTCAACGCTATTCTACAAGATTGGTATAGCATCAACAAGTGGCACAACAACTCTTCCTTAATCAGGAAAATGTTGACAACACAGATGCAGACAACACAGATGCAGACAACACAGATGCATTGGTATTGGAAAAACTAAGCACCTGACAACTGTATTTGTGTCAGCTTGATCGAAAGCAGAACCTCTGGACAAAGAAGAAGAACACCGTTGGCGATAAAGCGTCCTATTAGTTAGAAGTTTGTTACTCGGTGACTAGTGACACGGTTAAACGAGGCTTCTGATGGGCGTTAAAGAATCAGCAACATTCAAACTCACAGCGAACGACCACGGACCATTTAAATAATGCCGAAGTAGATTCAGTATGGAAAATAATCACACGTATCTTTAGAAGAAAAGATCAGAGAAATAAATCCTCACCCAAGCTTAAAAGGCGTTTCATGTTCCCTTCCCTACAATGTAGCCACGGTACAAAGACTTATTACCCAAGGACTTGTGCAGTTCTCTGCACGGCAAGAAAATGAAACCACTGACTTCGTGACCATTCAAAGCTACCACTTATGACCGTGAAACCGAACCAGAGACTGCAGCACTCAAACAGGTTCAGTTGGTGTTCTTTGTAGAATGCAGATACACCGGAAGATGTACTATATCCGCCTCGCTATCACAGCGGCAGACAGCAATGCGAAGAACAAGAAATATCGAAAGAACTCAAGAAGGAGAAATTTAAGGATATCGCTTACAGAGAGCGTACAATGCCTAAAGAATGAGATATCGTACATTGTCTTGGTGAAGAATGTGGTTATTAGTTAATGAGCAGAGGATCAGGAAAACCAAAACTCTCTTCTGAATGGCTGTTTTGTATTTGGCATATAACCAGTGATACAACAGTACCTGAACAAGTGTGGTGGCTGCGGATCACAGGAAACGCACAAAGATAAGGAAACAGAGAGGAAAGACAGTTATTATTACAATTACTGTATTACTGTGCCAGTAACTGCTACGATTTTCTTTGCCGTTTTATGACAACGAAACTGCAAATGGAAACGTATATTTAGCCGCCAAATGGAAAATTTTACAGGCAGGCAAATGAAGAGAAAAGAAATAACAACATATTCATTGTTAATGTCGGAACAAAGAAGAGGACACGATTAATTATCACATAATCGGGTGTTTCGAATTTTATTATTAAACTCCGACCGTTGGCACTTTTGCAGGAACAGTAAGACTAGTTCCATGTGACATGATTCGGCCATAGAATATGCCGATCTCGGTTTTTATCGACCGAAACCGTTGGTTTGTTGGTTCTCACTTTCTCGTAAAGAGCGATCAAGAAGACAGTGAACAAGACTCGAAGAGAATATCAGAACTCCGTAAGACGCAAAACAGCACAAGAGCACGATAAAGGCGACTAATTTGACATCAGCTGTAGAAGTACTCAAAAATTTCCATAACTTGTTGAAATATCCGAACAGTGCAAAAACTTATGAATTCTGCCGAGAAAGATTAAGGAATAGCAAGGTTCGAGGAATTCTCCGAAGACCTGTCGAAGATAACCAGAAGTAAAGAGCTTCACATGCAACAAGCGTACAGATTTAACATTAGTAACCGACTACTCCGATTTTAATACTCCACCTCCAGAGATGGAGTAAAACCGTAAAACGGATTGTATTTCGTTTCTAAGATGGGTTATTTAGCACCGACTCAAGCGAACGCGACGAAGAAGAAGAAAACACGGTTAATAGTATCACGGTAAAGTAATAATAAGCAGAAATTTAGTTAGCTAGAGTTTTGAATCTTTTTGTGTAAAGTTTTTTAAAAAGTTACCACGAGAAGGCACTGGTTATTCGTGAATCTGCATTAGGTCCAAATCATCCAGATGTTGCTTGTAGGCGCGATGTTGAAATGTTTCTAACTTAGTAATTTCATAACATCAGGGAGTATAAAGTAGGATCCTTCAACACATGAAGTCGAGTAAAGATTGTGAAACACACGACGTCGTTCAAACCAGAACAGTAGTCATCGAAAATGGCGAATGAGTGACTGGGATGAAAAGGGAACGAATTTGCACTTGTAGGCAAGAGAACAGAAAACGCGATGAAGGAACAGATGTGTTAGTCGAACTAAGGAATGAAGGAACAGACCTGTCCCTCTTTCTCTTTCTCTCTCTCTCTACTCTCTATCACTAAACTTCGTTAAGCATATTGGAGACAAATGAACGAACAGGAGGAAAGAAAGGAAAAAACGGTAAGGATTCAACCGAGAGCAAAGAAAAAAAGAAAGGAAGAAAGCCAAAGAGCACCGAAACGAGTACGTTGATATGTTGGCGTCTGGTATGCTGGCGTCTACCACATATTGCGTGTTAAAATGGTCAACCATTTGCCTTTGGTGTTCGAATCAGTAATTAGTTGCAACATATGACCGTGTGAAGCTTCCTGCTTCTCTTGTATTACTTTACCACAACAAAGGCAACAAGAAAGTAGAAAGGAAGAAAGCCAAAGAGTATCGAAACGAGTACAGCAAAACACTGTGTACGCCATGGTTAAATTGCGGTGGTTTGATTGGAACAAGTTTCAATGAAACACTATATGAAGAGCCACAACAAAGGCAACAAGAAATCCGCCTTTTCGACCAACGCTGCAATCATCGGTCTCATTCCCGTCCATATATCATCGAGTGTACCATCTAGCGGTTAGCATACTTTGCAGCTTTTGAAATACACCTTCGATTAATCCTGCTGAACTACGCCAATATGCTAGTCAGATCTTCGCATCGCATGCACCGAAAACAATTTACAACCGATGAAATGCCAAAAATGCAAGCATTACTGATTAATAGGAAGATGGGTTCACACACGCTGAAGAACAATGTCAGAATCGACCGTTGTTTCATAATATGAAACCCAAGAAATGTATATAACTAATACTATGTTGTAATTACAAGGGCGATTGTTGTTATCACGGCCCAACCCACTAAACACGAAATGCCTCAGAATGAAAATGGAAGAGAAAATTCACCAAAAGGAATTAATGTAAAGCAGGATATTACTTCAACAAAGAAAGACAACAAACAAAGACGCCGCTGTGGTCAATGTTATCATTGCTGTACTGATGCACTATCCCCAAGAATGTACCACATTGCAAAGTGAGAAAAAGTGTAAAGGTGATAACAGCCAGGTCGATCGATAAGTGGCGATGATCAACTCTCGAGGCGAATTCATCATTGTTCAAAATGTTGCATGAAATATCGTCAAGAGAAGAAGAACAGAGAAAGAAGGAACAGATAATAAGAAAACAACAAATCCAAAAAGGATAACGGGAAGTTGGGTTCATACCAACTGAAGAACAAGCGAGAACATAAAATCCAAAATGGAAGTTTCAGTCAGTGCAGCGGAAGCAGTGCAGGCAAATTGCGATAAAGAAGAGGAAGAACAAAGATAAAACGGGTTCCCACCAACCAAAGGAGCGCCAGTGGGATTAGTTGGTAACCATGCCTTGTCGAAGGGTAGTTCCCTCTGCTGGGAGAGAAGAACGAGGCGGAATTCAGAACGAAAGAAAGAGCCACAGAAAGCATATATTTTTGACCAGAAATGGCAAATGAAAAATAGTAAAGAGATGAAAAAGAAGAAGAGCACAAAGTTATTTACAAGGCGGAAAAAAAGAAGAAGAACGAAGGCTCTGCAAGACTTAAGGTAGGCCGACGCCACTATGAGCCTGCTAAGAAGTACTAAAGGTTTCACGACGGAAACAAGGAACACAACAACAAGCAGTGGACACTCATCATCGTTTTATCTGACATGGGAAAGTGTGATACTATCACACTCGGTATCATACAAAACTCCTGATAAATCTTTAGCAGTGTAGCTGATCAAAACGAGAATACATCAAGATCCAGATGGCGAGTGGAAAGGATAAATCTGTGCAGCTTAATTCCTGGATACCCGAAGGCCACGTGATCGGTCACACTTGTTTTATTTTAGTAATAATTTCACGTTATTATGTTGTTTTCTAATTGAATTCTTACTCTTTAATAGTACGATTACAAGAGGAAAAAAGACTTTTAAAACAAACACATTCAACGGCAGAAAACGCGGAATTTACTTTGATTTTTCTGCGCCAATTCCACCTGGATTCATTGAGCTTGCATAGGCGACTTTTTTTCAGATGTACCACTGCAGAATTTTGTTAGCAACCCAGCTCTGATGGATGAGTTGGCGAGATGTTTGGAGAAGAAACAGATTCGACTAAATCAACGTACTTTTCAAAATAAAAAGTTACCGCGATAACAAAGACAATTCGAGAAAGCACAAGAACTTTTTGTCCTTTCTTAAAGATCCAGAATCCACAAATCAACCTACAAATCATCCAGAAAGAAAATCAAAGATGAAAATCAATTGCAGGTTTCTTCCATAGAAGTGTCCTTGCCAGCAAGTTCTCAAGAACTACGAATATTGTTATGATTCGGAGGAACTTAAAGAATACATAACAAACCTAAGTATTTTAAAAACAACCACGACGAAAGAAGACAGGAAAGATACTGGCTCAACAGGATATCGACTTATTGAGAACTGAATTTGATAAGTTCAAGACAACTGACAACGCAACGACGGATAGGAAAAATATCAATGACCCACGGCAGAAAACGTGGAATTTACTTCTCAGCACCAGAATCCACAAATCAACCACAAACTTCCATAGAAGTGTCCTTGCCAGCAAGTTCGAACTACGAATCTTGTTATGATTCGGAGGAACTTAAAGAATACATAACAAACCTAAGTATTTTAAACAACCACGACGAAAAAGGACAGGAAAGATACTGGCGATAAGGATTCGCAAGACGAAAGCGAAAGTAGACTAGGTTCAAGCTAGAAGGAAGCAAGAATGACAAAATCACTGACCGTAACAAAGTAGTCGTCCGGGCAAATGCTCTACTAAATACAGAAGAATACATACAGTTTTAGAGTCGTCTTCTCCTAGGCGGGTAATCCATTCCATCATTTCTTTAGAGCCTTAAGACGTAGGCTTCTTTTTGGGACTTCCGAAGAGCTCTCGGCGATTGTATCGGCGTTGTCAAGTTTCGATGTCGCGGCAACGACAGTGCTTTCGGGGACGGTTAAATTTAACCCAAAGTTCTCGCCTTCGATACAAGTAACAGCAGAGAGAGTGCTTTCGGTGTCTATCACGGGTTCAGTTCCGGAGTACTTGAACAAAGTCGGGTAGTAGTGTGGTTGGCTTCCTAATCGTCTTTCCCCCAATTTGACAAACGTGCCATTCACGATAATAAACCAGACAAGGATGATTGCGAATCCATCGGTGAAAAACATAATATTCTTCTCGGCGATGCTGTAGAAATTACCAAATTTCTCCGGTGGATCTACGAGGGATGTGATTTTACTTGTGCCGAGTTCAAAAAGGTCCAATTTGTGCGGAGAATAGCCAGTACGTCTGACGAGGATGTAGTCGTCTCCGATGGCAGTGTAACGACAGTTTGTTCCACCAACATTTGCTATAAGACTAAAGGGATTGCATTTGTCAAAATTGAACTTGTAGACGTTTCCCGAATAACCCATGGCAAAAACGGTTCCATCACCCATTTGGCATAGCTGAAGGTTTCTATCGCCCTCTGGATATGCATATACAGTTAAATCGTTTGCAACAAGCGGATTGATTAGAGACAAATGCGTGGCGTCACCAAACAAGATTTTGAGGCAACGGACGACGCAGGAATTGGCCAGATTAAATGTCCTGTGGTATGTTATCATATCCGTATACCAATCTACACACAATGCATTCGACTTGGCGATGAATGTAGTGCTCGTGTTTCGTTTCACCCCTTCAACAAGGTATGGGCCGATGTTCCACTCCCACCATTCCCCATCCCCTCTGCTCGAACAGCCCCATTCGTATACACGGCCTCCTTCGCCGCCTTCTTCGGTGATAACAAATGTATCGTCATTGTCGGGATTTTTAACAAGGAATTTCCACGTGTTGAGCTCATAGCGATCTTTTTTTAAGGAGTGTTTAACCCGATTTTCCCACGGACGGGCACAAGCGGAGAATTCTTGTCGCTGGTCAATGTTTAGCTTTGTAACATCTAATCGAGCACGGATGTCGGAATAAAGGCGGTGATTTTTAGACATCGCCATCCACATACCCGAATCTGACATGGCTACGCGCTCCATCCAATAGAGAAATTCCTCGGCGGTTAAATCATCCAATCGACCATGTTCCGCCATCCACTGGCATACAATACGAGCGAGGCCATTGGGCATGGTACCGGTTTTAATCGCAGCAATAGCTACCGCATTGGACATATTGGACTCAAATATCGTTTCGATGACATCGGCGAAGCCAAGATGGGTTGCAATTTCATAGACAGCTTGTAACTCCTCTAATAGGGAATGCTCTTTGCGATCGTAGATCCAGTCAAGGATGAGGTTAACAGGCTCGGAATGCCACGATGACAAGTCAAGAGCAAAGCTGTCTCCAAACGGTTTAACGAGATCGATGCACTGCTTACCCAACGACACCAAAGCCACGAAATGAACAGGGATAGTGTTAGTGTCTCCTTTGGTAAGGATAACAGCGTCTGTGCCCTCGCCAGCTCTTTGCATTTCACGGAGCGTCTTTGGAGAAGACATCTTTGCAGTTCGACAACAACTGAAGATTTGAGATAAGAGTGTTTTGAAGCTGTATTTATACGTTTTTAAAAAATCACTCACGTCATTCTACAAATATGGTCTTTGAAAAGAAAGTAGAGAATCCGACAAATTGTATATGACAAATGTTCACATGGCGTGGTAGTACATAGACGAATTATCGTTGGAAACTTCAAAGAAGGTAAATATAGACGAGTTGTGTAGTCTTTGGAGAAGACATCTTTGCAGTTCGACAACAACTGAAGATTTGAAATAAGAGTGTTTTGAAGCTGTATTTATACGTTTTTAAAAAATCACTCACGTCATTCTACAAATATAGTCTTTGAAAAGGTTCACATGGCGTGGTAGTAGATAGACGAATTATCGTTGGAAACTTCAAAGAAGGTAAATATAGACGAGTTGTGTGTAAAACCCACTGTGAGAGGGCAAGGAAGCAGGACTGTTACTCTCACTATCATCTCCTGTTGAGAGAATCAAGATCATTGAGGCAGTCAGGCTGTTAAACCAACTCTCGAGCGATCCATTTTAAGAACAGAGTAAGCGATGTAAAATTATTGTAACTTACTTTTTCTTGCAACATAAACACGTACTTTTTGAAGGCGAGCCTTCGTATTCCATCACAACAACTGGTTTCGGGGTTGGATTCTCAACCGAAGTCCGGTTTGACGATATTTCCCGTTCCGTATCTGCCAAAATTGAGGTTGACGACATTTCCCGTTGCATAACTGCCGAAATTGACCCAGCTCTGATGGATGACTTGGCAAGATGTTTGGACTCTTAAATCAACGATATTAATGACCCAC
This sequence comes from Epizoanthus scotinus, assembly GCA_024757865.1. NCBI lineage: Eukaryota > Metazoa > Cnidaria > Anthozoa > Zoantharia > Epizoanthidae > Epizoanthus > Epizoanthus scotinus. Next base: position 12,257 of record JANUFV010000019.1, read on the forward strand.
CTGACAAGGTAGCTACAGAGACGTAGGATGATAGTTTTGAAGCCGGTTCTTCTGACTTATCGTTAATCGCCTCCTTATTCGTCATTCTTCATTTACAACTCTTCCGATGCCTTCCAATAGCCAAATGGCAAGTAATTTTACGACGCTCTTTTATGTCTAAAATTTGTACACGAACAGGCATATCGTGTACAAATGGCACGTGATATTGAGTCACACGTGATATTGAGCCAATGAATAAAATTTGTACACGAACGGGCACATCGTGTACAAAATAACACGTGATATTGAGCCAATAACAGCGAAAGAATAACGTATCACGTGTTATTTGTACACGACGTGGCCGTTCGTGTACAAATTTTATTCCTTTCGCCATGTGTCATTTGTACACGATGTGCCTCTTCGTGTACAAATTTCTTTCGCTGCCATTGGTACAAATTTTATTCTTTTTATTCTTTCGCCACGTGTCATTTGTACACGATGTGCCTCTTCGTGTACAAATTTATTCTTTCGCTGCCATTGGTACAAATTTTATTCTTTCGCTGCCATTGGTACAAATTTTATTCTTTCACCATTGCTCATGTTATTTAAATTGTATTTTGACTAAAATAAATTTAGAAATGAAACATGTGTGAAAATTTTCATGTGTTCGACCGGATACAAGAAGAAACCCATTTCCCTTTGACCGGATCCCAGAAGAAACCCATTTCCCTTCGACCGGATCCCAGAAGACCCCCATTTCCCTTCGACCGGATACCAGAAAGAACCCCATTTCCCTTCGACCGGATCCCAAAAGAAACCCAGTTCCCTTCGACCGGATCCCACGAGTGCCAAACCGAAGTTAAGCCAGGTATAGTAGGGCGGGATTAGTGCTTGGAATACTGTGTCACACTTATTTTTAGCCTGCGTTGATAGACAGTCAAAACTTTGGGCTGTCTGCGACGCAGGCTAACTTATTTTTTTCATTCATAAACGACCTCATTCACTTGTAATAACTAGGAGTTACCAAAGGTAATGAAATGCTGCAAAAGCCAAGCCAACAGTGTTAAGTGGGTAGCATTAGCAAAGATGCGCATGAAAAGTTTTGTATATTCAAATTTCTGGCGCCGCCTGCCTGCATGTCTGCATGAAAACTGTGCTTTGATCCGTGACATGTGACACAAGTCACGTATTTTAAAATGTCTATAATTTTAAAGTTGCCGAAGTAAATAGAACGCGTACGGCTATCACGGTTAGATTTAGTCGAGTTTTGTAGCGAAATGGCAGATATTTGAATATCCAAAAGCGAGTTGCATCAAAACCTAACGAAACAACAGAGATCAACAAACACTGACAAGCTTAAGTGCTCCGACTTGAATGATGCATAATTACTTGAATGATGCATAATTAAAATACGATTTCAAGCAAAGCCAATATACAAATTTTATTCTTTCGCTGCCATTAGCTCAATATCAGGCACGTGCCATTTCTACACTATATGCTCAAATATCACGTGTCATTAGAGATTATTAACTGGGAGCTTCAGGTCACAAAGCAAATCTCGTTTTAACACAAGGAGCCGCGTGTGTATTGGGTTGACGAAGGGTTCGATCCCATCCACGAATTGCGGAGAATAAATAAATACAAGTAATATTCAAATACTTTTTTTTTATTGCATTTTATCAACTAAAGTCTTCATGGCATATTTCGCAGGTTATAGTTCGAGATCCCACAAATCCACACCGAACTCCTGGCGGTTTCATCTGACATCTCTCCCGTCACTTCTATGAATACTTCATTCTTATCTCGTACATGGTAGAATGCCGTAATTTGTGCTTATAGTGTGCCTTTATGCCGGTCTATTAATAAGTTTTTTCATGTAATCATATGCTTTTTCGGGAGCGTCCCTATCCCCTATAAATGCACAACGTGATCCCGGTTTTGTCATTCTTTTTACCATTGGAACGAACATATGTTCCTCGTAGCAATAGTAATACCACTCATAGCTGGACAGTTCTAATATATACATAGGTTTTCTCATATCGATAGCCACCTTAACCATCCATCCAGTGACCCCCATAACACGCCTCGTGTTTTGTCCGATGAATTCTCCCACTATGTAAATGACGTCGCCTTGATAAATAACGTGGACATTACGCCGTAGAAAATTTAACCGACAGATATCCGTCTCTCTACAAAGGCTTGGAAACGAATAGACGTAATCATTGCTGTAATTGAGCTCTTTATCTGATAAAATCTTGAGCTCGCCTTTTCCGTAAACGATTTCGCCGTTATAGGTATATATGGTAACATTTTGCCCGTCTTCTGTTAAAAACAGAGCCCATGCGGCAGAGACTCCGCGGCTGCCCGTTACAGCATGACCTGTATCGGGTTTAACAAATTTTTTTTCTAATGTTCTTGCCATGATATTTGTGTGTAATAAAATATTCGAATATGTTCTACCTGTTGGTATGATTGAAACGTGGTTATGCAACATTTTGATATTTTTCCCCCTTTATATATCGCGCGCATACAAAAGGGCAGTGTGATCGTACTTAAGGTAGTTTAACAAATAAATTCATACTTACCGTAGCTCCGCTTGCTATCGCCTCCATCTTCACGTCAACCACCACGCTCTTGTCATCCTGAATATATGTGTGGGTAGCAATCACCTTGTCGGCTACCTTGTTAAGGGTCACATTTTGCAACAATCCCGATTCCATGAGGATTAGGCAAATGCGTGACACAAACGAAATATGTGTCACGGCACTATCTTTATTTTGCGCCATGATCAAAATATTAAATGATTCGATATGCGAACAACACATGATTACGGCCATGGCTATGTTGATTAGCTTTGTTTTGCCACATCTTCGAGGCGCACTAACTGTTTGCACTTTAGTGATGTTGGCTCTCATTAATGCTTTAGCCACCTCTACTGGATAAATAGGGAATCCGAACTCAACTAAAACTTTAGGACAAACGTCGTTGTCAAATAGTTGCGATTTGTACATTCTCTTCAGTTCGCATAAAAACATACAGATGGTCCCTTCTTCTTGAAACGGTTCTGCTTCAAATTTGATAACATGCATAACGTTTCTGTAACAAGACATCATTTGTCTCGCTTTGAGAACTACATTGCATGTTACAACTTCCTCCATCATATTGCGTACAATACCCGCCACGGTGGCAAATTCGAAAAAGTCGTCCACGGACCTACTATTAGTTGTAAGTACAGGGGCTTTCCATTCATGCAATTCCCGCACGTTGGCGCTTGTGAGAGCATTTCCTGGAGTATACCGAAGACCACACAAGACAGCCATTGTATTATATAATTTTCTTTTATTTTTTGTATTTTATACGGGTATTTCGCTCCGTCCGATATTATCGAACACTTCGTTTCTCCATTCGTCGGTCTCGTTTATAACGAACACCGTGTCCGTGCATTCCTTCTCCCTTTCTATGCTGGATAGGCGTCTAATAGGGAGTCTCGGTCTTGTTGTGTTGTGATCATCTCCTCCTTCTATGCTGGATAGGCGTCTAATCGGGAGTCTTGGTCTTGTTGCTATATTGTGATCATCTTCTCCTTCTATGCTAGATACGCTTCTAATCGGGGCTTTTTGTTTTCCCTTGCATTCCTTAGTAGGTGATTTGTTGCGCTCATCCCCTTCCGTGCTGGACACGCTTCTCAACCTTGATCTCGAATCGCACGACCAGGTGGAAGACTCTCTTCTCCTTCTTTGCATGGCTTCCTTGAAGAATTTCCATCTATTGTTATTGATGCTTAACGTTGTCGCCATAAGCAACACAAACAAAAATATGGTAATCCCAATGCTTATAGCAACCAGTACCACAATATTGTGTAATAGGCTTAACACCTTCAAGTTGCAAGTGGTTGAACGGGGCATCGTTGGGTCCGTTTCATACCGAACGTGGCACATTAAGAAACTATCGCTCGCTCAAAGTATACATATATATATATAGTAAAGTTGTTAATCTCTTAATCTCTTAATAAAAAAATTATTGGTAAACTCGGAAACGTGATTCGGTGGTTAATAAGTGATATGTTAAATTCGTTGAAACGAATCCCCATAATGCAAAAACTACCGCGAAGCAAACGTCATCCATTCCTCCATCTCGTGTTTTGGCCGTCAGTGTAGTCCGTGTTTTGCTATCCGCCGACGTGACTCGTTTCAGTTTCAATCCTAACATTTGTTGCAAGAGTTGATTTGTCCGTAGTGTCCGTTCCTCTCTGTTTACTGTTAGAGCTAAATTCTCTATGTCGACAATGCCACTGGAATTGGACTTGAATGTCCCAATTTGTCTACCAAACGTAAGATAATTATTCCATATGCTGACCCTATTTCCATCGATCAATCCTTTTACGGTATCAAATATACGCATTTTTTTACACGTGGAGGCCCCCGGTAGGATCTCCCCTGCCCTGGTTCTGACATCAAATATAGCCAGTGTGTGCCTTGATAGATAGTACGCACGATACCTAGAAAGTTTGGCCTCAATTTCTGCTGGCAGTACCTGGTTTAAGTTATTCTCAATGTAAATTGTAAAGGTGGGCTCAAGTTTTGGAAACAGCGCGACGAGGGCGAAAATATGATAAAAGATAAAGTCCGTGTGACGTTGCGAAACAATCGGCGCGTCTTCGCAGTCGAAGGTGTACTGCTCCAAGCCTAGTATCTGTTGATATTAAATTAAGATGTCATTAGTATGTTACGATTTTATTGATTTGATGAAAGGGCCTAAGGAGGATAGAGTATGGGCAATGGATACCATCTTTAGACGCGACCTCGTTGTTCGGTTAAGTCAGGAGAGAACTAGTATCCTTAGCGAGGCAGAAGGTCTCACTTCGGGATGTACCACCCCTGCTCTAAATATGTACGTCCCTAAGTTTGCTAGGGAATTGTACAGTACGGACGCCTCTCTGCTGTGGCTCGCTGTCCGTGCGGCAGAGCCTTACAAAGAGAACGAGCTACTTATTCGCGCCTTTGGTACCGACTACCTAATCTCTAGTGATTATAAATTATTTAACATAATCTCCTTCCTCCGCTTACAGTATTACATCCCTTATCACCTTTGGAACGCGATGATACAACTTCCTTCTAACGAAGTCCCCAATTTCCTAATTATAACCATGTTAGCCTACGGTGCCGCTGTAATGCCCACTCTCTTCACAAATGCACCCGCGGAAAGTGGAGTGATCGAATTTATTCACGGCATGGTCATTCCGCCGCTAGCGGATTGTGCTATAGATCCCATCCACAATGTGGTATCGAAAGTAATTTACTCCATTGCGGGTGACAATCAGGAATTGATGACGCATTGTTGTAACCTATTAGAAGACGATAAAAAAGAAAAGCGCTGGTCTCTCCGTGGTCTACGCCATATTCTTGGCTAATACTTACCACCCATCTAGTCGGTAAAGCCGCAACTACTGCCAACCCAAGCCCGGATCTTCCGCATGTTGATTGCACGGGATCTACAGCAACAATGATCTGTAACACTTCCGTACTATCTCGTTCATTAAAATCCACTTGTTTATCGAACATGTGTCGTATGTTTTCGCTATTAAAGTACGGCCCATCTTCTAATCTGTCCTCGGTCAAAGGCGCTCCCGAAAATTCGCTTTGGTACGATCCGGACGATATGAAAGTCATGACAGACCTGATGGCATCGTCGGTGGATAATCGGAGTCGCGATGGGCAGAATACGTATAAATGCACGCAACGGGTCGTAACGTAAAGTTTCCTGCACGCCTGGCAGATAAATGAGAGTGAAAAGGAAGAGGTAAACTTTTCTTTCGCAAACACGGTCATAATGTTGACGCCAGCAGTGGGAGAAGACGAAAATATGATAGATGAATCCGTTCGCGCTCCTACCGGTAACCCCGATATTAACGCATCGTGTGACACAAATGCTGCCTCATCCACGATCACGACTCTCGCGGTCTGTCCTCTGGCGGTCTGGAAAAAAACCCAAATGGACTTAATATCGATTAAGCGTAGCAAACAGATACCCGCTCTATTATCTAGCATCAATTTAAGCGTACGTGACGATCTTTTAGAATTTACCATCCAACTTGTCCCACCCCACTATGTATGCAATGGTTGTCAAATGGTCGGTTCGTTATACGATATGATATTATTCAACGCCCCTACCCTGCTTACAAATAAACAACTATTGCTACGCGTTACATTTTGGTTTAAACACAAAGTGATCACACTGCCCATATGCAGCGACAAAGGGAAATCGCTACTATTGGGTGTATTTGTATGCCCTGTACACCTAACGGTACACTGGTGTGGGAACTCTTGGCTGCCATATGCCCCCAGTATAGAGGGGTGTATCATGGCATCGGAGAACGGGTCAGCACAGTGTCTCATCTCCAGATTTTCAATAAACGTGTTTGGCGCTGACGGAGGCGCCGGTTACGGACATGTTTTCTCGAACATACGAGAACCTATCAAGGGGTTTTCGCGCGAAGTGGACAAACGCACTCTCAAAGTGATCAATAATATGATAAGCGGGGTGGCTCGACTAGAGCCCTTTGTAAATAAAATCCTTCCTCAAGAAACTCGGATCGCTTACAACAAGAAAATTCGTGTTATTGGTATCGGGAGCGTTAACGAACAATTATGCGTTCAACCGTGCGACACTCTTCCTCTCCCGAGCTATATGGGTGCCTTGATCATGGAAATGGTGCGTCGACTAATGAGCGCCGTCTGCCGCGCACTTGTCAGTCTCGAACCAAGCACGCGTAATAAATTTATTCGGGTGTTTGAAAATTCCGGGCCTGCCTATACTCTTTTCACTATTGTATGTGACGGTCGCATGTCTGGTATGTCCAATTATAATATCCTTCCTGCGACAATCCAACGTATCCGTCCTAACGACCGCAAAGTTGGCGAGTACAATTACCACGAGAAAAATCACCACACTCGCGTTTCGACTGTAATACAGCGTCTTATGTCTACATCTGAATTTCTTTACGCCGTTGCAGATACGAATCGAAACGAACAAATTCTACGGGTTTCTAGTACCAAGGCTCAGATGAGTTCAGAAAAAGACTTGTCTAAACGAAAAAAGATCATGACGGATTCGCATGCATTTAGTTCCTATCGCGCTGCGTACAAAGGCCAAACAGTTTGGGACAAATATCTTCATAGAGAGGTGATAGAAGACCTTCCTATGTTATGTTTACGTCCTAAAACGGGACCGTGTAGAACTAAACAAAATAGGATACTCCGCAAGATAAAAAAAGTGTCATGACGTCCGATGCCGAGTTGAAACGCAATAGGGATCGGACGCGATTATATTCGATCAAACTAAGATATGTAATGGTTGCCTTTATTCCAGGAGCTATTGCGTCCTTTTATGCTTTAGTTACAGTGGGCATGAAGATACCTAGTCTGATTCTTCCCGAAATATGGACAATCCTACCTCTCGTTTATGCCCTGATACCGCTCTCGAAACATGAATCGTCTCTGTTAATGACGTATATCATAATGAGTACGTGTTACGTAGTTTTTAGGATGAGTCCGGTTATGACATTGGCCACCCATCGCGAAGACGCATGCAAAGAATCACTCAATCCGCTCACGTGCTACAAGTATGCACTCGCTATGCGTCAGATAGCCACAAAAGGAGAGGAACCGTTATCCATGTATTTTTACGCGTTTGAATTAATTTCCCGGTTTATGATTCCCGTGCTGACTGCCATGTTACGGATCTCGCGATTGCCTAACAAAATTCACCTTGGCCACACGCACGGGTGGTTGACGATCGTGTTCTATACGGCCATATTTATCGACTTTAACATGATGGTGTTCAATTTATACCTCTATCCTATATCGTCAACAGGGATATTCTTCTTCTACATTATCCACTTCCTACGCGAAAAGATCGAAATGCTCGCACATCCGTCTGTAAGCAACGCAATACTGCTTCTCGTTGGGTCCGATTTCTCCTTCAATGTCATTCACTTGCTCTCCAAATGTTCGATTACCGATTACTCGGCTACAGGAGATGCCGATGGCAATGTGATTCACGACTTTAGGGATCGTTCGCCCGATTGGGATGGATCGTGTCCTCAAGAATATAGCGATACTGCGTTTGTGGTCTTCTTTTATTTAATTCAATTTACGCGTTTAGCCACGATGGTTTTATCGTGGCATTCTACTTACGGACCGAAAGAAAACAAAAAGAAAGAAAGTTCGGCGATTTAAAATCAAATAATAATCGCGCGCACGCTGGACCAATCTTACATGGAGCCAATATCTCGAAGAATGTTTTAAAATAAAGAATAAACGAATACAAACGTGTCTGTCGCTGGGCTAATAGTAGTATGTAGATTAAATACACGCACATTAGTTAACACATTTGCCTTTCATTGGGATTAATTCCTTTTCGGAGCCACGAAGGAATTTTATACGTACACACTTTCCCTTTATTAAATTTCACGTCAAATGTCATTTTTGCAACAACGGTAATTTTCTTCTCTATGACCCGGATCCAGTTGATAGTGGTTTTCTCAACATGAGTTTCACAAACTTGCACGGCATTTCCGTAAATAAGCGCATATCGAGGTATATTTTCACACGCACTCTCATAGATTTTCGTGATATCTTTCGTGTTTGTATCGACCAATACATGCTGGTATATCTCGTTTAATGGGACTGTGACAAGCAATTGGTTGTGGTGGACAGCAACCATAGAACACGCACCAGGGCTTGTGGTTGCCACAATGCATTGCTTCGAGGTACCATCACTATAGTTGAATTTGTGAATAGACCCGGTTTCTTCTGTTATACCATAGTTGTCATTACCAATTGCTGTCATTGCAACGAAACTTTCCCGGGCCATATTGGCGAATACTAGTGGCTTGGTGAGTTCATCCAGCACGTTCACAATGATGATCTGTATTGGGGTTGCGAAAAGAATGAGTTCATCAGAGAGGACGATCGAGGCTGATAAAACCACTCCAAGGAGGTTGTCAACTGTAATTACGCGGATAGGAGAATCGCCTCCAAACTCGAAGATATCAAATCGATAGCCTTGCTCGTCCTGAACGCCACGCACAACGAACTGTTCAGACATCGTCCAGGTCCATATTTGATCTTTCGATATCTCTTCGGGGCTGTTCACGTACTTGGCGTTGAGTCCATCAGGGTCCTGTGCGTAAAGCTGGCAGCGCACAAGGTCGTTAATGTACATTTTGCTACACACTTGTCGTCGTTTGTTTGCACCGGGGTCGTCCTTGTTATATTTGCGCTTTCTGTTCTGGAATAAACCAGCAGGAACATTATCCATTCCAGCCTCAGCGCATGTCTCCAATAATTGGCGTTTCGAATCTTGAAGTAACATCGAGCTGTCCATCTCGTACAGGGCTTCTTTGGGCACGAAATCAAGTCGTCTCAACATCTGCCATACAGCTTCCGGGTGTGTTTTTATTTCTCTGATGACCATACCAATGGATTCCTTGTGTATTAGCTCCAAATCATCGCGTTTGGAAAGTTCATCTAAAACAAGCGTAATCAGCGGCTCTGAAATCCGAGGGTTGTTGAAGACATTTCCAAGATACTCGGTTATCATATAAGGAATGGACTCTTTGATTGAAGTCTGCAGTTCAACGTATTCGAGTCGCTCGGCAATTTCGTACAATTCGACAAGGAATTCATCGATGTTCAATTTCTCGTCGTCTGGGTTGTAGAGGTGCTCGATAAGATGGTCAACGGCTTTGTGCGATAAATCAGTCAAGTCGATAGCAGGATGTACAGCGGTTTTACCAGTGTTGTAATCCAGCTTCAGTTTTTGTACGTTAATATTGGACAGAGCCAAGACAAGCTTATGCACATCACGCGAACCCTTGCTTGTAAAAATGCTAAAATCCGTATCGATCCCTTTCCGCCTAAGCTCGTTTAAGGTTATCTTGGGTAAAAAGACTGAATTCATTTTGCACTAAACGTGTATTCGCTATCGTTTTCAAGTGGTAGTGACGAAGAAAGAACGGCTTTATATTGTCTAGAAATGACACGTGATATTGAGTCAATGGTAGCGAAAGAATAGAATATACACGGCACGGGTCTTTACCAACATACATTAAAAGATCAGATATGGTGATGTGCTTATTATTACTATTTAATATGAAGCGATGTGTAGTATTACATTAAATACGTGTGTGAGCCGTGGTTAGAATGGAGGTGGTGACCTCTTCCGCCTCTGCTGAGACTCACGCGTCATCTATCTTGGCCTTAGAATATATCAATAACAAACTTGGTCGGGAAACAGAACTGTCTGATCGCGGAACTATCCTCCGCCGCTTATGCACCGACGTAGAGTCGCGTTCGCCGTTCACTTACTTGAATTTACATAATTATCGTTCATCTGAATTGGAAAAACTGTTCACTAGCCTGTGCAATACTGTGGTCAACAATTTAATCAACTGGGGTAGGATCGTGGTAATCTTTTGTGTAGGCGCCGAGTTTGCCATATTCTGCCGCGATCACACCGATATCGATCCTCTAAAAGTGCATTCGTGGCTGGTCACATATCTAGGTGTCTACTCTCCTTGGATCCGTGACAATGGTGGTTGGGTAGGTCTTTAAACGACGCGATTATTATAGCCAATGGTGTGTTTTGTAATATCTAATTGCGTGTTTTGTTTCCCAATAGGACGCGTTCGACAGCACCTTCAAACAATGTAAGAGAAAACATCTGTAAATAAAAGCTGCGTGTTCAACTTTTAAAATCAGTGACGAACAATCATGAACGACACAGCATTTAAAACTTCTAACTGGATTCTTATTATCCTCGGTGATAATAATCTTTGGTCTAATCCAAAGCCGTTTGAAACACACACGACCCGAGAAATAAAAAATGAGCTTGCGATTCGAGACGGCTATAGAACCTTGACATTAAAGGAATACAAGGCTATGGACATTTCTAATCTATTGATGTGGTGGAAATCGAATTGCCTCTACGCAGCCAACCCTCGTATCTTTCAGCTAGCCGATTTGGCAGAAAGGTTGGGTGTCACCGATTTGTGTAACCGCATCTATAGCGAGTGTAAACGGATTATACCCGAGTGGTTGAGCGAAATCGTTCAAGACAAATCTCTTTGCATGAAAGTTAGATATGCAATTGCTGAGCGCTTGCACGATACCCTACATTTTGACAAAATTCCAAATGACATGTTTCATAAGCTATTGAACCGTCAAATCTTTAGTGAACAAGTGAGGTGGGAGTTTATGCCCGAAGATAAAAGAAAAGACGAGATGATCCTAAACCACATCGACTACGAGACACAAACGCCGTATTTGTCTTACCAGTACCTCAACTCCTTCCCGGTGCGATTGCTATTACGACCGGATAACGTACATGACTTCGTTGAAAACAAGCTCCATCCTCTCGGGTGCCCCGGATCAGAATTTATCATGTTCGGGGAAAAACCAGTGTTGTTGCATACCTTACACGACGCAAAGACGACGCGCTTTGAGGTATTTGATCACGCAAGCAAAAACATCCGAGAATATATGAAAATTGCTAACTTGGAATCAACCTTGCACACGAAGGTCACACCGGTTCAGGACAAGGACAATATACTTCCACAATGGACAACGACGCGATCAATAATATTGGATAAGCCAGGAAAAGGATTCAAAATTAACAAGCGAGAAATGGCATTCGCGAACAAGGGTTGGCTGATCCGTATCGATATGTTTGACCAATCTGTCCCAATGAAACGCGAACAGCTCCCGTGTGATGCTATCGAGCTCAGTGCCTGTGCAATAGATGGAAACGTATACATCCTAGCAGGCCCGCCGACAGACTACACGAATATATCCGAAACACTTGAAACATCTTCACTCTGGCGACTTGAACCCTTGACAAAATGGGAAAAGGTATTGAACTTTCATCAAGGAAATGCAAGCAAGCTTCTCCAAATTGGCAAACAGGAACTCATGGTTATATCCGATAACCGTGATAACGTAACGTACAACGTGGTGACGGGTATTGTCAAAGAAGGTATCCCGTACCAGTTCGATGACACCAACCCGCAACTGCTGGTGATCCGGGGTAAGCCATATCTACTTGAAAATATTGAAGATGGCATCGATTCGTGCAACTTATTGACGGAACTCAATTTTAAAAACGGTACTCTCGAGAAGGTTTGCAGTAAAAGAAACCCCGGTTTAATTCAATCTGGCGTAGGGTATCACGCATTGTTAATGCCATGGTTATGCCAAAAAAATGATGACGTAAGACCACCAGCACCATTATTTAAATGGATGTAATATAATACCCGTATTATACAATTACTCGGCTTATTGATTTATAAATCATGGCAAGGGCATATTTAGTTATTTTTTAGTAACGATTAGTAATGATCATGACGGCTCGGCTTGATGTTCTTCAGACAGAACTCGATGCCATTCACCAACGGGATATTGCAATGTATGACGATGCCTCGAATAAAGATATCACAATCACAACCCATACGGGGAAAGTGCACATGCATAGTTATGTTTGTGAGCGGGCAGGTTTGAAACATGCTGGAAATGAACGCCCGCGATGGGAGACTCTTTTGACTCACTTCGAAACCAGAGATGTTTTACAACTAAAAACATGGTTGTACGCAAATAAGTTTGACGAATACGTAGATTTGATTCTTATGCGCATAATGGCATCCACTATTCAACTCCATACTATGGTCGAGTATATCGACAAGAAATACACGTCTTCCGGAGAGGAAGAAATGTCGAACGTGACGGATGAAATGACACGGAATAGAATCGCGTTCGTTCGCAGGTCCATCAATGTGTTGAAAATGGAACATATTCCAGACCATCTGCTCTTAGAAGGAATGAAATCAACGAAAATTAGTCAAAAGGTGCTGCTCGAGTACCTGCCGAAAGATAAGTGTAAAAATGAAGACATTAAGGTATTCTTCTCTTCTCCCGTCATTAAGCATTTACATATTGAAAGCCTAAATTCCGTCGTTCCCACGACCATCGAAAGCCTAAATTCCGTCGTTCCCACGGCCATCGAAGACAACCCACGCGAAACCTGTGCCGATGTACCCAATTTCTACAATTATTTCATGGTTGGCAATCGTCCTGTGATAATATCCAGACCCGTAAGACATGTGATTCGTATAGAAGTCTACGATGAAGCCAATAACTTATTGAACTTGGGAAGTGACGAGCCAACCTGGGTTGTTACAAATACGGTGAAAGACGCGGACGTGAAAAATCCAACAGCCTTGTCCGATCGAACAATAGGGTTTATGGTCGAAGATATGCTAGTGGCAATAGACATCTACGACAACACCGTGCCACTCGTTAAAGTGAGGCTGCCAAGAGAGCGGATCGAGGGAACGTTGACCCTTCTCGGGGACACGTTATACATGCTTGCCCAAAAGTTTGATTACGAAAAGCATGGTATGGTAGAAGATACAAATGATGTATTTTACGATCCAGATTCCATCGCGCTCATGACGTTCGATATCAAGCATAACGAGATCAAGCAACTGGCCATCGTTAGACAGTCCGAATCTAAATACGCTACTATGGTGGCGTTTAATTCGGGCCATTTAATGATTTCAACAAAGAAAGAACCTGGGCTACATCACCTCTACGATGCGAATAGCGGGAAAGTCGAGAAGTTCTATAGTTATTACGGAGCGAACGTAATGTATAAAAAGTTTTTTGGGAAACCTTACGCGGTGCACACCCGAAACAAATGCGTGACTTTCAGAGAATTGAAGGTGGTCAAAAAGATTATCGAAAAGGAGATCAAAAAAGAGGTGACGGCAGGAATGATGTATATTGTCGAAGATCTTATCCTAGGGCCAGGGTCCTATTACCCATCTATTTTTCCGCCAGAGGGACAGTCGTCTTTAAGATCGTATTTTTTATTAACTCGGGCATTAAACTAATTTTGTTTTGTACACCACACGGAAATTTGTTCACGTGATAACGAGCCAATTGCAACACAAGCCTTTTGTACACTACTAATACCCATCGTTTACAAAATGTGTATATAAGGAGAAATTTTTTGAAGGCAGTGGAAAAATAATGTCATTCGAAACCCCGGGGATTTTTTTTGACAGTGGAAAAAAAGAACAAGAAACACCAAAAAGACACGCCGTAAGCGGAGGTCAGAGAAACTTCGATACCGCTTGTTACACTTGGGGTCGGGTGTTAGCGGACGCGGGAATACCGGTAACACTTTACACGTGGCTTGATACGGAACTCGCAGATCGACCCCGTAATGAATCGATGATAGAGAAACGTATCACACAAAAAGAAATTAAAGACGCTTATACTGATGTGGTGCAGGTGGCAGCTAACTTTCATTTGACTGCGAATAAAAAACAATTGCCTGTGGACATAAAAATTATATGTAAGGATGTATGCATTGTACAGCCCACGGATGAACTTTATTTGGTAGCAGAATTTCTACCTGAAATACCAAAGTTTGTAAAAGGTGCAAACGGATTGATAGCAGACTTGGCAGCATATATGGGAAAACCCGTATTTGCCTATGATATAGTGGAACGCAAGTGGTTTGAGCGAATGCCAATGGACAAAAGTTTCTGGGAGGTGAAAGGAGGAGAGATTAACCCAGGAAAACTTTGTTCATTTCTAGGCTACGCGTCTATTGACTTGGGAATTGAAGATGAAATGAGAAAAGTTGTTGAAAAAATAGAAAGAAGATAAGCAATAAATGTACACGATTTGATATCATGACGTTCTCTTTTATTAACACTGTTTAATTGCCAGCTGCGTTGACACCGTAGCCACACGGACCATCTGTTTCACACCAGTTGGCAACACCAACGCACAACTTTTTTTTTCGTCAATCGGTGGTTGCGCGTCCGTTCTCGTATCTAATACAGTCGCTCCCGTTTCTGGTTTTATTAGCACCAAATGGGGTCCGTGCACAGATATCCTAGACACGCCTTTAAACATGTCCGTTTCTACCCATTCAAATATTTTGGTAATCTCGTTGAATATAAGCAGCTCTCCATTTCGCGTGGAACCATACACAAGTAGATCGCCGCTTATTGCAACGATCCTATATTTCGCCGATTGTTTGCTGTCTGAGGGTGGGATAATGTGGTTATGTATAACACAGCCGGATACAGTTAGTTGGACTACGATGGACGTTCTCCCGTTACAATACCACACATATCCGCCGTGAACAGCAAGAGTCCCTGCTGCAACTGGTCTAATCTTGCATACGACAGGAAGCCCCCCGTTTGGTCGCACGACAAGTTTATTACGATGAGCAGTTAGAGTACTAACGTCTGTAATTGCCGCATCGCGGATACCTGTGTAACTCGGTTCCATAAACATTTCGTTTCCGGTAGTCGCATCGTATGCAAACGTGTTGTCGAAAGCGTTAGAAAGAAATATACACCCTAGATGATGTACCACCTCAGTTTGTCCGGGACAACCGAGAGGTTTGATGCTAGATTTTGCGCCAATGGATACGTGATAAGTAATTTCATTTAGACAAACGCCAAATGTTACGGGGTATATGCGCAAAAGTGGAACCACACTTGGAGCTATTTGGGGGCGATTAAGGGCCGCATTCAGTCTCTCTATATTTTTGTTACTGTACAAAGCGCTTGCCCTTGCTAATGTTGACGGACTCATCGCGCCGTAGAATAAATAGGTTGATACTATATCATCAAGACCGTCTTCGACCAACGATTCCCACAAGTCATCTTCAACGACCACAAAGTTAGGATCCTTAACAATTATACAGAGTATTTCGGTGGATGTAGTATCGTGTGTCCATTGGATTTCTTTCCATCGTAATCGCGCCAAGGTGAGGCAACTATTTACAACATTCGCAAGGTTACGGGAAATAGCCCACGAGTAGATATCGAAGAGGGGGATAATATCGACGACGGGTACGAGCATGGTAGAGCAACGGGAAGCCCACTTGTCAAACTTGTTGATTAGAGCATCGTAGAGACGCATAAGAATGGAACTTTCGTGCTCGATATTTTCATGCATTAATTCAATAAGCCTATTCATTGCCCAAGGTGTCAAATCAAGTTCAAGGGTATTGGCTGTAATATCCGATACAGTGTCAAGTTCCAACCCAATATAAATAATCCGTCTATTTTCAACCCGGGATATACATTCGTCGTCCCCTTCCCTCTGATCCAACAAAGACGTGATAGTAACTTGCGATGAAATTGATTCCCAAATATCTTTACTCTTGGCATCCCAAATATCTTTACTCTCGGCATTAAAACGATTACACATGGTTAACCTATTTGACGAAGTGTTTATTTCTTCTTGGGCGATTGGTTTATATTCGTTCCAAACAGGTGGACAGCGCGCTTCTTAATCTTTGTAACAATACCTCGGGCATAGGAAGACTCGTAATCCTTCTGATAGATCCCTGTCCAGTCAATACAGCTCTCGACCGGGGTCGCATTCGTCAATTTTGTTTGAATTTCTTCTAATCCAATTTCGGTAAATTCCTCGCGTTTAACGGTACAAACTAGAGCGTTATGGACTACGCTTTCGCGAAAGCGAGTCAACCAATTAGCCCCGAGGCCGCAATCGTTGACCAATTGAGCCAAACCTTGGAGCACCCTAACATCGGGAAGAACCAGTCCACAAAGCATATCTCCCTCCAGGGTTCCGTATGAGATAGATATATCTGTATGGTGAACTTTCACGCATTCTGTGCATACAGAAAAGTAGAAGATCACTCCGACAACAGGCTTAGAAATATAGGTTATACATAGGTGATCTTCTTCGCCGCATGGACAAATAGCCATTTTGTATTTGTACATGGTGCGCAAGGCGTCCACCTTGGTTACGATGCGGGAGTATTCATTGGTTGAAGCGTACATATCCAAGATCTTTTTATGTTCGCCACTGGGTTGCTCTGAAATCTCATGCAAGGTGATATCGCGCAACAACTTAGACCAGGGGGTTGATTTTGAGAGAGACGGGGCGCAGATGTAAGGGCACCTGTACGATGCTGTTACAAATTCTTTTATTTCACTCTCCTTAAACGTATTCTTATGTAGGTGGAAGTAAGTGACATGGGATAACGCGCACGTTACACATCCCATTTTAAGACACCACACATCCTCGACTGGCAATTCTTCAGATAACAAAAAAGACGATCTATGATGACCGACATGTAACAAGTCCTTTGTTCGTTCGTCAACCGGATTCGACCAGACATGATCGACCCCGTCGTTCACAAACAAGTAAAGCCGATTGGCGCATATTCCATCTGCTTCTAATATATGCTTCTTAAAAGCTAAAGGGGTTTTAACTGTTTGAAAAATTACTTCCGGATGATGAATATTAACTGCGCCTAGTTCAATCAACGCCTTACGTAATGTTGTAATGCCACGCGGAACATTTTCAAAGGTCACTTCGGTATCGGGATTGACGAGCGCGCAATCGGGCCTGGTCGGGGGAGGATGTATTCCGCTATTTGAAATAGCGAATCCCCCTCGAGTAGGTTTGAACTCTTTTCGGTTTATAGGCATAGTTACTATCTTGATACGCGCAGCAAAATGACCACCGGTCGAAACTTGGATGGTTTTTATAACAATATTTTATTGACAATTGATCACCTCGTTTTATTTACATTTTGAGTGACTTTTATGTCACTTTTTACTTCCGTTTGCTATTTACAGGTATGAAACACTACATACTAATTAAAACACTATATACTAATTACTTATTAATTACTTATTGCAACTTCTATTCTGGGTAATCTTCTGCGATACTAGTGTACCCACACGCAAATACGGTCTTACGATGTTCTACCCTCCTCACACTCTTCTCTCCTTTCTGGGGTTCCCTAATCCAACCTGAAGATTCCCAGTACTTGTGAATAATTTTGTACCCCAACAAGCCAACTTCTCGAATTCTATCTTCTTTATAAAGTGCACTTGCCCCCTTGCGTCTATTCCCATTAAGTATTTCAAACTTAACAATTAATAACAGTATGGCTTGTAACGTTAACGTAAGTAAATTTGTCTCTTTCTGAGTGAATTCGTGCGAAGCTACATAAATATCAGATTGCAACAAATGAGCCGTACCAAAATCCTCATGGTTAATATCGCAACTATTAACCCCTGAAATTAACGTATCTTTCTTTTTCGCATGCTCCAGACCTAGAATCTGGCGCACAACCGCGTGAAACCTAACGAGAAGTAAGTCGGCCATGTAGAGACGTTCCACGCAGCCTGCGCCACACTCTAAAATGGTGGCAATATTTGCCCTCGTAAATGCGATTCCGAAATCCTTTAACATACAGATAACAGAGTGTAAGAACTCGATTGCATCTTTAAAAAGAATGTTTTTATTTCTTGCTACAACGACAATCTTTAACTCCCCTCCATTCAGAAGTTGATGCAAAAGAAATGGCCTATCCATATAAGGGGTCCCTGCCTGTGAGGTCATCTCCTCACCTGCAAAGGCCAAGGCCTTGCGCATTTTGAAGGACATTTTCGGAATGTCGAAACTGTACGGACAGTCGAACTGCCGTCTACATAATTTTACATTCTCTGCAAATGGATTTGCTGGTTTAAATTCCCCCCTTTTCCCTGTCCAAACTAACCCCATTTCTTCAAACTTATTAAATCTTACAGCCGGGAGCTCTTCGGTCAAAAAATCTCCGTTCAATTCAACCGACATACCACTATTCGTCATCTTTACAATTTCATTTTGAATCTCATCCAACGCATCCGTCTTACTCTTTCCCTTTTTATGAGCCTTGTTTAACGCGTCGAAAATCTTTACCTGTACCAAATACTTCACCACTAATGTTGAATTCGGGTACACAATAGGTCCAAAGCCTCTCCATTCGCCCGTATTCACACTTCTCGGATCCGGCTCTTTTTCACAATCAAATTGCATACACCCTCCAGTAGTAACGCTATTAACAGTAACAGTAACAGAAGCATCTTCTGCTTTGAAACCATTAACTAGATCCTTCGTATTACTCGCCGTTCTATCCACTCTACATTTCACCACTTCATGGTACAACGGTTCAACATTAGGATTTAATGATTTCACAATTTTTCCCTGATCACACCCATAATAACCCCCAACCAATACAAGAACGTCCTGAGCATGTGGAGAAAAAGAAGTAACTGGAAATCCGGTATAGGTATTGATAGATTTATCTCCTCCTTTTTTTATTTTGTTTTCTTCTATACTAGCCACGGCATCTTTAACTTCCGTATTACTTTCACTGTCAACTTCCGTATTTACAACATCAACTTTCTTATTGCTTAAAATTTCATCTTCCTTATTACTTAGGCCAACTTCTGCAAGGCCCGTATTACTATTATCTATAGAGCGCAAAACATAGGGACAATTTTGTACAACACTATTAATCACTAACCCATTTTCACAAGAAGTGGTATTTGCATCCGAGTGAGGGAATGACTGGGATTGATAGGGAAGTTGACCAAGTTGACCAAGCTGCGGCACCGACAAACCATCGACCTGGTCGGACGGGGTTGGGTACCCGAACATCGAATTGTCGTTGGTTGGACTTAGTATGTTGGCGTCTACAATATATTGCGTGTCAAAATGCCCTTCTGGTATGTTGGCGTCTGGTATGCTGGCATCTACCACATATTGCGTGTTAAAATGGTCAACCATTTGGTTCGTCAGTGCAGACATCTTATTAACTGTCTCATGTAGAACATCGCCTTTGGTGTTCGAATCAGTAATTAGTTGCAACATATGACCGCTTGTAGCTTCCTGCTTCTCTTGTATTACTTTAATGTTTTTTATAAATGTGTCGAGCTCATTCAGTTTTACTTGTTGATCTCGTAATATTTGGTCCCTCTTTTCAATCATAGAAATTTTATTTAAAACATCTAAAAATTTAGATTGCGTTCTTTGTTCAATAATTTCTCTCTCTCTCTTGTGAAAATGCACAACATTGTCCATCTCGTTCAGTCTTTTTTTTAGTATATCAAAGTCTTTCCTCATATCCTCTATATTTGTTTTAAGTTTCTCGTTTTCGTCTAACAATTTGCAATGTTTCCTCTCGAGGCCTTGTACTTTTGCCACTTGTTCTGCCGTTCTCTGTCTTTGTTCTCTAATTCTCCTAAATGAACAGTACGAATGAATTTTCTGTCTCTGTTCTGGGACCGGTTGATCCGAGTTGGCTGATTTCTGCACTTCTGGTTCAGATGGACCTGATTTATCTGATTTCAACTGTGTATTGTCTGATTTCTTCAACTGTGTATCCGATTTTGCTTTCTGTTGATCTAGTTTGGCTGGCATCTGTAAATCAACTGGCATGGTCATACCAGCCATCCCTCTGTTGTCTATGTCTAGACGGGCTTGTTTAAAAACGGGGGAGGACACATCCGAATCACTCGCTTGCCGTTTGTTAGACACTGGCGTAAAGGCTGGCTTTTTGACTGTCATATTATATTGCGCGGCATTGAGCTTGTAGTCTGCAACTGCTTTTTTATAAACACCAGACGAACCCGCTTTCTGCCTTTTGGGTAGATCTCTTTTGTCTGATTTGTCTGATTTCGGTGGCCTAGATAGACGTTTAGATAATTTCTGTGGATCCTGGTTGGTTGACTTCTGCAAGTCCGTGTTGGTAGATTTCTGCAAGTCCGTGTTGGTAGATTTCCGCGAGTCCGTGTTGGTAGATTTCTGCGAGTCAGTGTTGGTAGATTTCTGTGAGTCTTGTTTGACTGATTTCTCTGGATCTTGGTTGATAGATTTCTGTGGATCTTGGTTGGCCGATTGCTGCAAGTCCGGTTTGGTAGATTTCTGCGAGTCAGTGTTGGTAGATTTCTGTGAGTCCTTATTGACTGATTTTTGCAAGTTCTTGACTGATTTCTCTGGATCCTGGTTGATAGATGTCTGTGGATCTTGGTTGGCCGATTTCTGCAAGTCCGGTTTGGTAGATTTCTGCAAGTCA